>BGNK01001301.1:103182-145682 GCA_003297005.1 Symbiodinium sp. clade A Y106 | reverse complement strand
TCTGGCAAGCCAGTACAGCTGCCTGTCCGAACTTCGCACGTTGATTCGTGACGGTCGGGTGCTTCCATGTTACTTTCTGAGTGGTCTGGTTGACGTAGTAGTGGCGACCTTGCAGCGCTCCAAGGTCATTCATGCTTCTCTTCACTCGCACCATCAACCAGCAGGTGAAACCAATCGCCTAAGTGATCATCCCAATGCTCCTGTGAAGCTCCATGCGGTCAGATGCAGCGTACAGCCCAATGAAGAGAAAGCAAACCGCTCCTGCCAGCCCTCTGGAACTTCCAGTCGAAGGTTTGGCGGCTTGACCTGGCGCCAAGCCAGCAGATGCCCTCGCACTCGCAGTGTCAGTGTTGTTCCACGTTGTTTCGTGCAAAGCGAGCTGCGTAACCTTCTTGATGTCATTGTTGAGACTCAGCCGAACCTTCCACATCATTGTGGCATGAGCACACAGCGACATTGCGCATGCTTGCTTGCCCAGGGTAAGCTCATGAACCGAAAGCCTCATACCTTTCCGAATCCTTGTCCCAGCAGACGACTATCGCCTGCAGCGGTTGTCTTCATGGCTCACACAGAGCAACTTTCGCATTTGTCAGCCTTCAGCCCGTTCATCCATTTCGCAGTCTCGCTTTGCAAGCCACGAACTTCAACCTCCCAAGTGCGTTCGGATGGGTTAGCGGCGAATGCTCACGTTGAAGTTTAAACAGCCTGGAGCTGCCTCTCTAAAGTGTCTGCTCTCTCCTACCATCTGCACCTTCGTGCCGTTGGGGATCTCACCTTCCGGCATGTCCTGCTGCGATACCAATACGTTTTCCTATCATGCTGGCTGCAAACGGACGTCATGGCCTTTGTTTCCTGGACTTCCTTTTCTTGCATTGCAGAATACATGAGGTTCTCTTCTTTCAGCTTGACGACCTGGCAACTCGTTCATGAAGCTGGCTCTGAATAGTTATCGTTGTCAACGGTGAGGTTCGCGCGACTGAATCATATCTTCCGCCTTCGAACTTTACTTCATATCTGTCCGCCTGTGTAACAGTACTTGGTGCTTCTGCTGAGTTCGATCTTGGGTGGAGCCATTGCCTCTGGGTGGTACTGCAACACGCGAACAATCTTGCCTGAAGGCAACACGGCTAAATCGATGCTCTGCATGGCCAGTTTACGAGGCCGGGCCATTGTAATCTGTTTTGCTCTTGACTCCCACGACTTCCATCAACCTGCAAGACTGGAGTCGCCAAGGCTGGACATGGGTGGACTCGCTGGGTGCCGGAACTCTCCGATCTTGAACTTCGCGTCGCGCTCGGTCTTCTTAGGGATGTCAGTGCCTCGCACGGGCTCTCGTGCAGCTGAGTGCTGAGAGCTCCCAATTCATGATGTTTCTGCGAAACCAGCACCAGCACTGCAACCCAGCAGAGTTTCGAGTCTGTCAAGCAATCTATCAGTGAGTCTCGGAACTTTGGGCGACCAGATCTGAAGCGAGCTGAGCCAAATGCCTACGACATCATGTGCACAGGAACTCGTAACGAGGCCTAGTGACGCCGCTAGTGTCTGGGTTGGAAGCTTAACATCATCTGTTATGATCTTTTGTGTTTTGATTCTAGTTTGACCTATGCCGTGCCTTCAAATCAAAGATTTCTGCCGATCTCCGCAGTCTGGACACAGGTCGACTTCACAAGTGGAGCAGTGAAAAAAGTACGAACCAGAAACTACCAAATCGACTTCTGAACATGAATCACAGGTTGGCGCCTCGCCAGTGTCTTCGTACGGCCCACCATGGATATCGCTGATCCAAACTGACAGTCCTTCTCCGCACCCGGTGCAGAAAGGCGTGCGACAAGTTCTCTCCTCTCCTGGAAACCAGCAAGCAGGGCAGCAGCAGTAAAAGAACCAGCCGGCTGCTAGCGTTTTTCGTCGGGTTGTCCGGCTCTCGGCTTCCTGCAAAGCTGTGGCAGCGTAGCTGATGGTGAGGTCATCTCCAGGCTTCAAATCCCGACAGGCTGTCAAGGTGATGGTGAAAGTATGCCCGTCTGCCGAATCGATTCTGTATTCTGCAGCAGGGTCACAGCTGTGATTGCACAAAGCGGGTATGAAAAATATTCCTAGTTTGTCCTCCCCAACTTCGAAAGCGTTGCAGCGCCAAATCTTAGCTAACTCGCCAAAGTTCTGGAGGAACAGCTCCGAAATGCCAAATGCACGTGCAATCGCAACGGCAGTGGCATCTACGAAGTGGCTGCCTGCAGATGACATTATCTCTGCCATCCCTGGAGCTCGAGTAGCTATTGTTTCCGGTCGGCTCAATGCAAAAAGCCGTTCTTGAATGTCCGGGACTGTTGAAGAAATGTTCATCGCCACCGTGCTTTGAATATGCGCTGCCGGCACGCAAGCCAGAGCGGCGCAGTAGCACGGCAGTGGCAGCAGCGCAGGGTGAGGAAGTGTTGCCCGCAAGTCTTCAACTGCCTTGCACATTGGGCTTGGAGTGTAAACCATGAGCGAATCACAGCGACATATCTCTGACCCGGCCTCAATAGGTTCCGTCATAATCAACCCCAAGCCATGTGCCAATTGAGAGACACGAAGTTTGTGAGCCAGCCCCTCCTCTTTCAACACTTCATTGAAGAGCGACCATCGCGACTCAAGAGTCATTCGGTCGAGTGACCTTCACGCCTGAATGCGTTTGAGCCCGTTTAAGCGCCTACATACTCGCAGACACACATACATACATACATACGTACGTACGAATGTTTTAATGAATGCAATGTATATATCATAGACATGCATACTGACTGACATTACGTTACAATATCTATATATATATAGATATGCAACATGATAGTTTGGAGTAAATGTATATATGTATACATATACACATTTACTTACATGCATATTCTATCATATTCTAAAAAATATAATAGTATATATATATATATATAATGTATGTTATCTATACGTATATAAATACCCATACATATTATATCGTACTGTTTATCTCTAAAAGCTGCTTGGCCCAGCCTTGATAGCCAGTGAACACGTTTGCTTTCGCATTCGCCTGTCACGTCGACGCTGCGAGTTGAGACTTGCTAAACGCTTGTTGCCTGCCTGCTTGATCTCGCGGTCCTCTTTGACCTTCAGCGCGTGCAGAGCCAACGGCCTCGGATCCACCTCTGCCAGGGCAGGCTGGGCCGTTTGCACACGTCACTGCTCATGCAAGCATTACAACCCATGCAAAGACGAAGCTTTGGTTTCATCTTTCCGCCTCTCTTTCACAGCAGTGGCGGCAGAACTTGTAGTATTCGAAGCCTCGCAGCCGCTACACCGCGTCACATTGGCCAGGAACTGTTCCTACTTGCACCACCGTTACAAGCTGCCAGAACGATCACCAGCACCATCCACCACCTGTTCTACTGCAGCCACAGCCCTTTGCCCGCGACCTTCTCCGCCCTCTTGCAAAAAACTCCATCCAGGCTTGCCTTTATTCTTCTCCTGCAGAAACAGAGGGCGCAACAACGCATCGGCAAAGATGCAAGCAATTTGTCGCCGTACTGCCTGAATAAGGTGCTCAAACACAGCTGGATCGTTTGACCTCACATGCCAACCACCAACTGCATGGAATCTTGATGATATCTTGGTGAACCTTGCTCAACCAAGGAATCACCAACCTCCCGATGGTTATTCATGATCATTCTAAATTCTAAACGCCCCCTCTCCAGTGTAGCGTTGCTCACCTAAGCAGATACAAACTTTCCAAAACCGATCTGTGTTGAGGTTCGGCCTGGGCGTCTGGCATGCCAGTGATGGTAAAACCGGATCCATGAACTGGTGGTCACCGGTACGTAATCTGCTTCAAACAGTCGGTGCGCGCGTGGTGGCAATGTGGATAGTCTGCAGGTAAATGCCCAGCACAAACGTGTAAATTACAAACTTGCGACTATCAAGCAAACTGCAACATGCATTGACCAAAGCAACACGCAGCGACCCTCGCATGACGCGAGGCAATTCCTAACAGGTGTACCAGCCATGTCTACCAGCCACTTTCTGCACTCTGCGATGAGAAATGGGACTGAATCCATTCTGGCCGAGGATGGCGCCTGTGAACGTGTCTTGCAGTTTTTTCGATAGTCTCGACCATGGATCCGTCCTTGCACGACTTCTTTCTGAGCTTGGACACCATACTGCTGGAATGCTTGAACCGGCCTTGGGCAAGGGTGGGGCTTGTTCGTCCACTGTACCAATCCTGCTAGACAGCATGCAACATGGCCAGGCCATGTGGGCAGCAAGCACGCTATGGGTCACCACAAGGCTGCCACTTCTTCTTGCGTCTTTGCGCTTCCCTGGCCTCTTCTTGCCCTAACCTGCCCAATCAAACACGTGTCTTGACATGACCTGGCTGCTGCACGCTTCAATGCAAATATGTCGGCGGGGCATCCCAGCCATTAGATTGTAGGAATGCCTCGGTTGTAATCATTCAGCGAGCACGAGGTCCAACAGATTTCCATTGCACCCCGGGTTTTGCAAGGGCTCCAGCTTGTAATTCCAGTCTTCGCGACGCTTGAAATCGTAACTCCCATCCCATCGGTACATCGTTGATTGATCGGCCTCGTGGCAGACTTTATGGAAACTGGACGCATGCCAAATGCAGAACGACTGGCAGCATCTCAGCTGCGGGCCATGGTGATTGAACTGCCAATGCAGGGAGGCGACAAGGAAATGGAGTGTATTTCCCTCTCAACCCATTCATGCTTTGCTCTTGTATCGTTTGTCATGGGCACAAGGATACACACTCGCAGGCAACAAGTTTCATGGTTATGTATATGTATCAAATACTTTCGTCCAAGTAGGGATCTGTTCCCGCATTGGCTTGGTTGCGAAGTGGTTTCGCTTTGCATGATCAGAACGGTTACATACATGGAGCTGCTTTCGAAAATGTCATGATCTTGTGAACCCTGCTCTAATTCTTGAACGCCCGCCGAAAATGACAAGTGCATGCGTATCACCAAAACTTACCAAAACCTGAGTCCATCCGTTCATGAAGGCGCCACGCCTCACTAGAAACTGGCCGCTGGATCTTCTGCTCGGCCCTGCAACGAAAAAACATTCGAGCCCAGAAACCCGACATGCAGCATATGCAAAACCTGATAATTACGCCCCACTTCGGCAAAAACACGTGAAATGGCCACATGGGCCACATGAGCCTTGGTTTTTGTTCCAACCAAAAGCTAAAGGAAATTAATCCTCCTTCCGCAAAGCCCTTCCGCCGTGCGAAAGGGTGCTTCCGCGCGGCTTTTGGAACCACCAGCTTCCGCAGAACCCTTCCGCAGTGTGTTTTAGCCACATTACACTATCTGTCCTTCCGCGGGTCGTGTTGTAGTCTTTGCGAGACTCGTTTTAGGAAGCCAGAACATGTCGGGTGAGAGAACCAATGGGGGTTGTATGATAACCTTGTCTTAACATCCTTAACCCTAAACTCGTGTTATGGTTTTGATTTTTCTTATCGTTTTTCCAAGGAATATGCATGCTATGTCTTACAACAACATTGGTACTCATGCTAGTACTGGTTCTAGTACAAATACTAGTACTGGTACAAGTACTAGTAGCAGTAGCAGTAACGGTAGCGGTAGCAGTAGCAATAGCGGTAGCAGCAGCAGTAACGGCAGCAGTAGCAGCAGCAGCAGCAGTAGTAGTGGTGGTGGTTGTGCTGGATGACTGCGGCGACACTTACGAAGGGCTATGGCTCGACTTGGCAGGGTTCCCCTTCTGCGCACCTTCCGCAGAGCTTCCGCCAGTACCCACCCACAATTTTTGCCTCCAACGACAACGCTTCGGAACTCGTCGTGGTGACGGTACAGCCATAGTGGTCATGTTTCTGCCGCGCTAGGAGTGGGAGTAGGAATAGGAGCCGGAGTGCGAACACTTGTGGAAAAAGCTGCAGTAGCAGCATCAAGTTGCACTCGCAGCAGCAGTAGCAGTCGCAGCAACAATAGCAGTAGCAGTAGCAGTCGCAGTAGCCAGACTGCGAAGTTTCGGACATGTGTAATCAAAGATCTCCCAATAAGCAGAGCTTACAGACTGCGAAGTTTCGGACATAGTGTAGTCAAAGATCTCCGAATAAGCAGAGCTTACAGACTGCGAAGTTTCGGACGTAGTGTAGACAAAGATCTCCCAATAAGCAGAGCTTACAGACTGCGAAGTTTCGGGCATAGTGTAGACAAAGATACCCCCGATAAGCAAAGCTTACAGACTACCGGGGCTCCACACTCCACAAACAAGTGACACACGGACATTTGCAGCCTGCTATTACATAAATCCCCAAAACTAAGTTATCATTTCGCTCAGAACTCCAAAACATTCGGTAGGCCTTGACTGGGTTTGGGGTTGTAAGCTGTATCGTCCTTTAGGCTTCCGATCTCGTCTGTGTGTTAATGTAGATACCGTATCTTGCAAGTTTAGCTTATGCCCTACAGCCTGTTCATCTTCAGACCTTCCGCGGGACCTTCCGCAGCCACATCGCTTCCGCAAACCCTTCCGCATCCTTCCGCGCCCACAGTCCCAAGCCCATTTCAGGATATCCAAGAATCCAAGGGGAACTATTTCCGCGTTAAGTAGCGATAGATCTTCCCGAAAAAAAACCTCAGCCCACATGCTGCCACGATTTTTGTTTCCGGATGTTTCCGGGCACCGCGGACGGGAACATCAATGTTCATTTCATGTCTATTCCACATGACTTACATCCAGCGGCGACTGGAACTCAAGCCCGCGGAGAATGATTGTCTCCTCCAGCGCAGCCCACTTGTCGAGGACCCTGCAAGCATCGTGGTTTCTTTTGCACTACTGCGCCCTGCTGCCACGCCAGAGACTGCACGCGATGTGCATCTCGCCCTGCGGTTTGGTGGACTCGGTTTATGGGCCACAAGCCGCGGGCCGCGACCGCCATGCGGCTTACTCGGCCTCCTGGATGGACACCTTCCGCCTGTCATCAGGCGCGGAGCCCCCAGCGTCACCGACCGCTTGCTGGAGTTTCTTCAAGCCCCTGCAACTGGCCGCATGCCCTCGGTGCTTGCCGCCGTTCAGGCTGCTGCTTTCCTGTGGAGCCAAGGCACCCACGTCACTATGCCGGGTCCAACCGACTTGCGCTCCCGTGGCGACGGCGGCCGATTTTGCGAGGGTGGCAGCGCACCGCTGCCCATGTATGTGATGAGCGTGCGCTCGAGACGCGCCTTGCTGATTTGTCCACGGCTTCTCGCGCGGTACTGCTTTCACAGGCAGGACCGCATTCCGCTCGTGTCTTGATAGTGGCGATTACCGAGGACGTCACCATCCCCTGGTCCCACAACTTGGCCCACGGACCTGCTCCTGTCGAGGTGCACTGGATGAATACGGCGACCACCTTGTGCCCACGTCTCTGCCAGGAAGCCGGAGCTCGGGTTGGTCGCAACGTTGCTTTCTGGCCCTATGAACTTGGATGTGCCGATCCACGACGCCCGGCGCAGCTCGCAGTCGATGCCACTCTGGTCAGCCCCGTCTCGCACGACGGAAACCCACACCCGGACACCCGGAGCGCGTGCACGCGCCTCCGCCACGCCTGCCGCCCTTCTGCCCCGCTGCGGTGCTCCAGTGGCAGCTTGGCAGGAGCGGAGTGCCGGCGCAAGCCCAAGGGCGAGCCTTGCTCGCCACCCTCGGCCTGAGAGACAAGATGGGTGACGCCTTCATCGTCAGTCCACACGAAAGAAGACGGCGCGCCATAGAACAGGCGGACAACCAGCACGGGCTGTCCGCATGTTAGATCCTAACATCTCTTAGATCCCATTCACCTGTTAGATCCTTTGGCTGGGAAGCCGAAGAGAGTTTCGATAAAATTGCTGTGATGATATAACAAGATATGACATAATTTTGCCATGAACGACAACGACCATGTGGATCGGAGCCACTATCAATCGGATATTGTACAGTACATTGTACAGCCCTGCACGCATATGTACAGCATGTTTCACCTGTATAGATGTTTCACCCAACGTCTTTACGTACTGCCGACGTACAACCGACCGTCCACGTGGCAGTACGTGTTTCGAGTGTGAGAAAAAAACCTTAATACCCTTATATATAATATAGAATACCGAATATATGCAAATTACCAGATCAGATCGATATGCTGATCGCGATTTGGGGCGGTCGACCTGCAGCGACCGTATCGCTCATGCATGATGCAGTCCATGTGTAGCAAGTGCTGCTTGTGCACATGTGTGGCTGTGTGCTCATGCATGCATGTGCGGATGCATCGAATGCCTCAGGGTTTTGTTCGAGCACATGGCCTGGTGCATGCTGCATGCCCACGCACACGGGGTCCACAATGAGTTATTCTCGACCTCTGATGTATGCAAGAGCTTCCTGCCAAAAATTTTTTATAAGACAGTACGTTCAGCTGCCTTCCTCGTATATAGCCATGCCCGCCACGTCGACGTGTCATGCACGACAAGAGAAAGTCGAAGCATTGGCAGAGCTGCTCTATGTGCATCTGTGCAAGTACCACCTCGAAATGATCAAATCTACGGGTTCCCTTACCCCGACATATTCCATGAGACACCGGTGCACTAGGGAGAGAATGTCATGGGCAACTGCTCTAAACGGCCGCTGGTTCACGAACGCCCTCGTGAAGTCGTCACTCCAACACTTGCTGCAAACCCATGACGATGTTATCATTCCGGCTAACACACCAGGGTTTTCCATGGACAGTTGGCTTACTTCCACGGCAGACAAGCTTGCGCAATTGTTGCAGCGTGCACGTCGCAGCACGGTGGCCGTAGCCATGGACAACATGGAGACTCAAGCCTGGGATCTTGACCTTAATGAGGACTGGCCATGTGCTCGAGAGATTCAGAACATTTGCTGGTCATAACATATTTAGATTTTACGCATATATGCAAGCTGGGCAGGATGCACAAGCGCCGCTGGTGACGAAGAGGTCGTCCGGTGACATGAGTGTTTCTTTCCTGCAGCGAAACTCTAAATTCTAAACCTCAATATTGCGGGAGTTCTGGTTTTGCATGCGTGAGTGGCCGATTCAAGCATATAAATAAGGCTGTGGAGATCCAGCCAGCCAAGCGCCTTCGCTTGCGAGAGAAGACGTAGCTGGGCAATGAGTATATTATGCACTACAATTAATAATATTAACCCTAAACCCTTATCGTAAACAAGTCGAAAGCCTGCCATCTGAGGCCGAGCCAGATTTGCATTCCTGATGTTGCTGGAGAAGCTGCTCCGTTCAATACATACTTGATCAGGTGGGTGATTCGGGGAGTGCAATAGTGTTCTTTCGGTTGTTGTCTGTCTAACTGAGGATGAGGATCCGGCAGAGGAAGGGAACGATGAAACTTATGAAACTGGTGAATATGATTATGATCCAGATGGCTCTGCTGCTCCTGCTCCCAAGGTTGCTTTGGACAGAACGGTAGATCGTGCTGGTAAGATCGATCTGTGCATATATTTAACCATCGCCAATCATATAATATGATCCTTTCGATATCTAAGGAGGGTGAGGGTGAGTTGCCACATGTGACCTGGCCCGGATCGAGAGTGCATTGCTAGCGAAAGTGTACGTGCACTCGCCTTTAATTCACTTACGGATTCTTTATGAATCGATCTGAGGCGAGTGGCCCGGATTGGCAGGCGAAGTACTATGCCCAGGACCCTATTAGATTTGGAAACTCTAAAGATTATTTAAACAAAAAATCCTATATGTAAGCCCTGACCCTGGCCGTGAGTAGGTAATTAATGATTTAATCCTAGTTCTGAGTTGTAATATACTGGTACGCATACAAGCTTATATAGATTTCTTTTGATTTTCAGGATGGCAGTGACGTTGATTGGGAGGCAGTCCACGCGGGGCATGTGAAATGGTGCCAATCAGCCGGTGTGAATCCGGAAGTCACGCTCGAGGAAGAGCCGGAGACAGGGGCTGTTCCGGAGATCGGCAGCAGGTGCGGTTCTTGTCACTGGCTCGACGGAGACGGGAACTGGCACGTCGGGGACGTGCCTGAGGATGAATGGCAGCCTGAGGCCGATGAGGCTGCGGGGAACGAGGCCGATAATGAAGAATGGATCGATGAGCAGCAGGACGCTGCCGACGATGGTGAAGACCAGCTCGAGCATTGGGCGCCCGATGCTGACGAGCAGTGGGGAACTGCCGATGAAGCTGCCCAGGAAGAGGAACAGTGCGAAGATAACGATGCCGGGTCCATGCAAGACGAGAAGTGGGACGAGAATGATGACGGGCCCGACGGGCAGTGGGAAGCTTCCGAGAATGATGACGGGCCCGACGGGCAGTGGGGAGCTGCCGAGAATGATGACTGGCCCAAGGACGAGCAGTGGGAAGCTGCCGAGAATGCTAATCAGGACGAGCAGTGGGAAGCTGCCGAGAATGATGACGTGCCCGAGCAGGACGAGCAGTGGGAAGCCAGCGCGGAAGCTCACGAGGGGCTGCGGTCTGCCGATGATCAAGACCCGAGTGCCAAAGAGCTGAGGAGAAGTACGACGCTGATGAAGAGTGGCAGGCGCCTGTTGGTGATCACGCTGTTGCAACGGCCGATAATACAACGGATTGGGTGAATTGGCCGAAGGCGCCAGCCACCAACGTGACCCAGGACTACCCCTCGAAAGCCGAAGTGGAACGCCTCGATGCTTGGTGGTCCCGATACAAGGTTAAGGAGCCTTAAGTTGACGAATTTCAAGTGTATTCGCACTACCTAATTTAAAGCTCCAAGTTTCAGTTGCTTCGAACTCTCATGCATACAGGAGCCTACCACCACCGACCAGAAGGAGGAGGTTACGAGCCCGGACCTGCCCAAGGGCCTCGAGGACAGTCGTCATGCTAACTTTTATTGAATTAACGCGGCAAAATACGGATACTAGTGAATGATAACATTAGCACATAACCTCAGCAAGCATAGAAATGTAAGTAAAACTCGAAATTAAAGAAGGTAGAAAATTAGATAGCTAGATATACGCAAATCATAAAACCAAAGTGGGTTCTAAGTAATTGATGGAGTTGTAGGTTAAACAAACAAAGAAGTAACAAGCACAGAAAACATATACATTCGTATGCACACACACACATGTGTGTGTAAATAGATACACACAGAAAACTGACCAATTCTTAAGGAGTACATACATACATACATACATATCTCACATGCAGACATATACATACATACATACATATGTATATACTAACATACGAAGAAGCATGAATGTGTATATATTGATTTACACATGAATGTAGATTAAAGCCGTTGTATATATATCTATATATATAACTAAGGATATAGACAGGTCTGTGTTCTAATCTATAGGTAAACAAGCAGAACAATATGCTAGAGTAATGGGTACCCCGCCCGATTATAAAGAGAAAAACCTCAAACCGACAGCCAATTGGTTCATGAAGCTCAATACACCGCCCAGTATATGTGTAAAATACTCTTTGCAATTTCTGCGAAACTATAGATCGATAGCCATGCAACAGGATATGGCGTCGTGGCTTGATGCGGCCACCGATGAAGAGAAGCTTCAAATTTGCGACCAACTTGTCGACTCTCGGTTTAAACAGAGATGTACATCAAGTTTGAAACACATGGCTTTGCAGAGTCTGCTATATGCCTAGGCTGCAACATTCACGAAGTCGAAGCCGAATGGCTCCGCTGGAGTGGCGACCACCCCGTCTGTAGCTGAGTATCCCTCGATCAACCCCTCTACCTTTCGACCCCACAGCAAACCTCACCAGGTGCCCGGAGAGTGCCGCCGCGGCTCGCGAGGAGGCTTCGATCATGAGGGTTGATCGAAAGAGTGCATCCGGTCGTTGTGTGTGTTTGTGCACGCAACTGGCAAAGCTACAATCGCAGATACCTATGATTCTAGAACATCGGTATCAAAGATAGATCATTCCTAGAGATTTTGTAATTTGGTCTTAGCCTAAGCTACGATTCTTTGCATTACAGATCAAGGACCTCAGTGTATATACTCTTTCATGGCAGGGCTGAGGCTTCGAAATCAGTTTATAATTCAAGGCCCGGCCGCATTCTCGAGCTTGCAGGCCGTGACGCATGGCAAGGCAGCTCGCACCCGTGACCTCAAGGGTCCTGCAGTGGCTTTGGCTTGAGAATGAGTCTGCACAAATTTTCGAAGGTAAGTAGGGCGTGACTTAGATAGGAGGCTGCAGTTATACAGTGTCTGATGCAATCGAGCTAGCTCAGGCATTCGAGATCCCAGCAGCAGCGATTGGATTGAAAGATGTACCACAAAAGGTTATGCAAGCAGCGCTAGGTGGGAAGCACGCTCCGGTTATTCCGCACTGCCAGAGGCTGTTGGTTGCGGCAGCCAAACAGCCCGAGATCCCGAAAGAAGCAGAAGACCCCACTAACGAGAAGGAGGCCAAGCCAAAGCCAGTGGCCAAATCCAAGGCTTCTGCGAAGCCTAAGGCAGGTGCAGCGAATGCTAAGAACAAGGGCACCAGACCGCCATATGCAGATACGGAATACAACATCCAGAGAAAGGCGTTCTTTGCTACGTTCCTCATCTGAATATGGTGAAACCACTTATAAGCCTTAAGTGCTCTCTCTAGATCGGGTACCACCACATGCAACATCCCAGGCTTCCAAAGATGCCACAGGTCGAGCGACAACGCAGGCAGGGAATTTAAGACAGCTTTGGTATTCGGGGTTTTTAGTGCTTCAGCTGGTACGTCGAGTCTAGTTCTAATCGTCTTGGTTACTTATTGTAATTATGGATTGACCAATGGATTGTAGCCTGGTCTAGACTCTTGATAGTGGGTGTTGGGGTTGCTTCGCTTCGGGCGCTGGATATAGCTGGGTTGTATGTTGATGATGTATGAAACACGTATGGCTTTGAGTTTGATTCCAGAAATTAATGGCAACATATTAGCAAACATAATACTCAACAAAAGGAACCCTGACTCACGTAATAAGGTTATTAAAGACAAATAAGAATGATCATGAATTACTATACGTGTTATTCCAATATTGAATTATACTTCTATATCTATATTAATGCTAATTTCGCAAGTGTTTGTATATTTGCTAGCAGTAGCTATATATGAGGACCCATTATCACGGGGATCTTGTTGTTAGTTGAATTGGTTTAAACTTGTGATTGAAAAGTGGAGCTAGTGTTCCGGTGTTGCAGGATCTAGTGCATTCATGGGCTTAGCACAGTTTATAAGAAAGCTCTGGGTTGCTTGAATATTGGGGCTTTCGAGCTTTTGGAATTGATGTCTTTGAACCATGGGGCTGCGGTATATTACTTCACTATCTTACTAACTAATACGCCTTGACCCTAAGCCCTGAAAGCCAAAACTCACACCCAAGACTATGGTTGCCCACACACACTGTCCTCGATCGAGCACGATATGTCATCCATCAGATCGGCAATCCTTCCAGTATAAGAGAGAGAGAGAGAGAGATTGCGTGAGTATTTTTCATCCAAGCTTATACCTATATTGGATTCCCATCAAACATAATTGGATTCTGAAAGACTGCTATATAGGGCCGATTGAGAGAGAAAGAGTGAGAGAGATAGAGACAGAGAGAGATCGAGCCAGAGAGAGAGTCAGAGAGAGAGAGAGAGCGAGAGCGCGAGAGAGCGAAAGGAAGAGAGAGAGCGTGAGAGAGTGCATGAACAAAAAGACGACGCTACTTTTGGTCATCTGCCGTTGATTCCAACAAGCCAGTACACCAAAAATGCTTTGGCCAATGCGATTGCAAGCGACGCGATGCCACAATCTGCAATGATTCCGAATGATGCATGGGCTAGCTCTTCATTAGTGGCATTCCAGTGATCTGCGACCACCATCCGTCGAGCGCTAGATATATTGAACTATAAACCAGTTTGACAGCACAAGTGCCGCAGAATTTGTAGCCCGCTCTTTGGTACATAAATATATATGTAGTACTCATTGTCCAGATATGGTTGATTGCGCGGTGCATAGGGGTGTTTGCTTCCAATTAACATATAGGGTCCATGGTTGATTGCGCACAGCATTGTACTTTCGGCAACAGTCTACACGTTATCTGACGGGTGCTGGATTTCCTGTGTCTGAATCCGAATCTATAGTTTGAACTTCAATACCCTTTGAAATTAACGATCTATACATCCCGATACTGTCCCCCGTAAGTTACTTTAAAGTGGTCGGCACATATCACAGGTTTACTGTAGAATCCTGCATGCATCGGGCATGTTGAAATACGGATTGAATTCCTAAATCCTATAAACCCTAAACCCTAAACCCATATTAAGCTGCTCTAGACAGACTCCAATTCTAAACAGGTGTGAATGCCTTAGTCCCGCCCGTGCAGGTGGAACAGCAGTGATGAAAGAAAGCGGGTGCTGGAAGGCATGGATATCAACGAGATGAAACGTCGCCGCTATGCAATTTGCTAGCTTTTGGCGCTTTTGACTGCAAAGTTGTGCGTGATCTGCTGCATGTCAAGCAGGGGATTGCGTCAGGAGCTAGGGCCCTGCTAAGCTTATGGTATAGTTAGGGGGTCATATACATCTCTTTATCTAGGCTCGGCAGGCTTTATGTTGACGCAGGGGGCTTTGATCGCATGCAGTGTGCGTGCACGGCTTTTCACTTTGCTGCTTCGAAGACTCGAGCAGCTGGACTAATCTTGCAACTGGGGTTTCGAAAGCTCTAGATCCGAAGAACAATCTGCCAGGTTTGGGAAAATGTGCCTGCAGTTCCTCTTGCATCACATTCAATTATTCGTGAACCGATGCTCGTACTCTTCTTATAGCACGGCTACTTGTATTTGCACGTGTGTTGCTCACAGTTCTTGCGTGGTACAAGTAGCTGCCCAAAGCATAGATTGCATCCTCATATACATACCCCCATAACGATGAAGTTCACGCAGCTCCTTATGGCCTTGGCGACATTGAGGATGAGCCGCTCGGCCAGTTTGAGCCATCGTCGTTCCTCAGACAAGCAGGCTGTTATCCGTCACGACAGGGCCTTAACACGATCGGGCTCAGGTTTTGGTCCCCAGCCAAATGACTTGGATTTTTTGGAAGTCTTCGCAGGACGGATGACCACTGGCTTTATTGATCTTAAGAGGGGCTAAGCTGTATCGAGCTGCATATGTGCAGGAGAACACCTACTTTATTCCGCTTGCAAATTGTATGGACTCGCTGCCCACGGAGTGGATGAAGCTTTACTGCCCATATAGTCGAAGTGTGCGAAAGTACTTCTAAGACTTGAATATTGTGCCCCTCAGGTGACTTATTCCACCAAATTGAATATCTTATCAGCATTCGGCTTTTTGGTGTACCTGAACTTGGCAACTCGGCAAGCAATTATGCCAGACCCGAACATACAAGCCCAAACTTCGAATCATCGATCACGAATTTCCAGTTTCCTGCAAAGTCCTTTGAATATGGATATGATTCCCAACGTCTATCAACCCAAACGCCATATCCTAAATTTGTACCTTCCGCCGTAACCCATAATTCCAGGTTTCCAACCCAATTATAGATCTCGGGTTTAGGGTTTTGGGGGTTTCCAGTTTGGTTTCTCTTCTGATGTCGACTCACTTAGGCCAGGAGGCTTCGTCCCGGGGGTGTCGCCTGGTATGCCGTTCCCTGCAGCAGCTGGATATTCATGAGTTTTGACTACATTAAAGACGGTGTGGCTTCAAGATTAACTTTTAGCTTGTTGCATTTCATGTACAGTATGTTGGAATCTTAGGAGTCGGGGATCATCCAAGCGCCGCCGCTTGAATGTCGCAGGCAAAGTATAATTGCATATGTAAACTCTCGCATGTGAACACAATGCTGTGCTGGACTTCATCCTAGCTGTTGGGCATTGCGAAGGCGATTGCAACCGCATCAAGGTAAAGGATGCCAACCGGATAGCACGCCGAGTGGCCTATCTGTCGCTTGGATGCACAAGATGCTGCTCGACGACTCTAGCTGCTTTGAAATGTCGAAGCAATCAATTTTGATTTCAGGATGGAGTACCAGCATCGATCTGGGTCGTTCTACATCATCGAAAATCCCACCGGATCCATGCTTTTCGAATATCCATGCATCAAAGTGCCTCAGCTTATTCCGTATGTTGACCCCAGAAACTACGTACCCGCAAACCCGACCCTGAACCGACACCGTAACACCCGAATGCCCCAAGTTTCAGGCACGGTTGCGGGCCCACGGTGCCAAGTCGATGAACCTCTGCCTGGGGGCACTCGGAGCTCCATCCAAAAAGTGTGTTACTTGACCTATATGCCTAAAGCGATATTCAACATTCCCTCTATCAGTCGTCTCGATCAGGTTACACTATGGGGCACTGCGCCGTTTGTGGGCGAGCTCTATGAACAGCTGTCTTCAGCAAGGAGGTGCCATCGACTTTCGTATTTCCGTGGATATGGGTTGCGCTTAGATGGGCATCTACATGTGGGGTTTCGTTGGGTGCCTACATATAACGAATATAGATTGTGTTTGCACTCGTGTATATTTAGACAGGCCCAGAACACATGTAGACACGCGCACAACATCAAGACACACACACACATGTGCACACACACACAGATATATATATATATATCTATATATGTGTACATGTACATGTGTTGCCTAACACAACATCAACCTTAATTATTACCTTGTTGCCACCATTCCTCATCTCTGCAAAACTGGTTCAGGGTATGAACATATGTTACTATACTCTGCTTCTAGTCTGGGTTCTTGGTATGAGTATAGATTATACAACCCATGAGTATGCATATATGAATATGTGTGTGTGTGCGAGTGTTATACACATACATGTATATATGTATAGGTACACCCCCTCATATAATGTAGTTCACCCGAAACACATCAGGACCCAGCTGCGACGCATCCAGTCGTTCTTGAAGAAGGACATCAGCAGTGGATACGTCGATCGGCACGGCCGTGCTCGTCGAGCTCCTTGTCGCTTAGGTTTGCTTGTTTGCCTTAATCAGTCTTCTGCCTGTAAAGTACGGAATATACATAATAGATCGAGGTGGGAGGGAAGGATCTGACGGCGACCGCCGTCTATCCTGGTACCTTAGCACTGAAGGCCGCTCGTCTCGTCACAGATTCACGCATGCCGGTGCTGTAAGATCTCTTATCGTGATGCACCCCGTGCTTGAATTATTGAGGTTGCTGGGCTCTTACATGAACACTTCAAGATCCCGCAAGCTGATAGGGTCGACGAGATGGATATGGAGCTGGAAGATACCGCTGATGCTTGCAGCTCCGACTCCGGCCTTGAGGATTTGATTGGCCGTTCTTGATCAAGATCCAGGTATAGCCGCCAATGTTCGTGACCTTTGCAGCAGCTTGAACTAGGGGTCAGCTGCTGCTCAGTGGTCCAAATTGGCAAATTAGGGTTCGATGTTTCGACCGCAAGCCTCGAAGGAACCCAAAACTGTGGCATGCTGTGTGCCTATCAGCAGATCCGATCGGAACCGTGCGCGGCAGCTAGCGTGTATCAGCGTGTATCCCCGTGTATTTGCGGGTTTGAACCACCGACTAGCGTGTATCAGCGTGTATCGGTTGTTAGAGACTTAAGCACTTCGAACGCACCCCGAAGCATCACCGATCGAGCCGGATTAAGGCTATTTGAGCTTTAGATCGATCAGCCATGGGCCGTGGGCCTGGGTCCAAAGGTAAAACCTCGAAACAGGCTGGTGTTCCGGGTGGTGCTGGTGCCAACGAGCCGATAGATGTGTCGGTAGAGACGCAGCCACGTCACTTTACCTATGTGGGTAAGCTGGATGGCAGCAGCGAGGCTGCCAAGGGGGGCAAAGCCCCTGCAAAGGGTAAAACCCCAGCTGGAAAGGATGGGCCATAAGGGTGGTGGCAAAACCCCAGCTGCAAAGGATGGTGCGGGGAAGGGTGGCCCGAAAGGTACCGACAAAGCCCTAGCAGGACAGGATGTGAAGGGTACCGGCAAAGCCCCAGCTGGAAAGGATGGTGCAGGTAAGGATGGCCTGAAGGGTACCGGCAAAGACCCTGCTGCCGGAAAGGATGGTGCGGGTAAGGGTGGCCCCAAGGGTACCGGCAAAGCTGATGGAGGCAAAACCCGACTATCTGGTGGAGGCAAACCCCACGGCAAGGACGGAGGCAAAAGCCCTGACCAGTCAACGACCGCCCCCGCCACCAATCACCAGCCCAGTGGCAAAGGAAAGGGCCCCAGCACGACGAAAGATGCCCCGCACACGCCCCCAGCAAAAGCTGGAGTCCAGAAGAGCCCGAACACCGGCACACCCCCAACCAAGCCAGCCGAGACCAACGGCACAGTCGTTGCACCCAACAAGCCAACCAATCCGGGACCCAAGGGTACCGGGTGCAAGGGTGGTAAAGGAACCACCTCGGCAGCCACAGCCAACGCGAGCCCCAGCGAGGAGGGAGCCAAAGGCCAGAACCCAAAGAGCAAAGGCAAGGGCGATGTTTCAAGGAAAGTTCTATGGGCCAACCAGGAGGATTCAGTGCGTCGCCGGGTGTCGTTCGACGGAGGCAGGACTTCATATTTGCAAAACCGTGTGCAACAACAGTATATTCTGATATAGGGTGCATGAATTCTACGCAATTGCTTGCAGTCTCCGATACTCCATCGAGTCCATCAACGCCAAACCTGTCTGCAAAGCAGCCTGACGAATTTTAACATTTAGTCGGCTGCATTATACTATGTGTGTGAGTCTTTTAGCTTCTAACAAATACCTCCTAGGACTCCTCGACCCATCCTACGTTCGGATACCGGTATCTCGACGTCAAGTGATGGCACGGGGCCGGTGGATATGGAGCCACTCATGAATGTCCCTGATCATGGTGGTGTGTCTCGGTGGCATCAAGCGCAGGTGTGAGCTGATGGATCTAATGTGAGCACACGCATTGGTATAATTGTGTTTGAGGTACGACAGCTCACTGCTGAAGAAAAAGCACAGATTGAAGATTTGACTTCAAATTCCCCTATAAACCGTAAACCCTAAACACTTATAGATTCCATAGATATATATCCCGATATTAACCCGCAACTTAAAGCTGCATGCCCAGGCTCTGTCGAGCCCAAAAGACATCCCGCTGCAGCAGCGCAAAGCGCTGAATGAGAAGCTTCGGAGGCGCATGACGAGTGGCCAAGGCTGGATATGCCTGGGCTAGTTTAATTAAATATGTTCGATGAATTTCGTTCAGAGAGGCCTACGCAAGGGCCTCGTTGCCCAATGGGCTGCGACCCCCGCAGGATCGATGGCACGGCTCCTTTACTACGTTTAGCCCACATCACTCTGACCCAAGAAAGAGCCCCGGACCCCTCGATCACCACATAAGCCCCCCATACAATTAAAGCCTGAGCCCAATAAAACCTAAAACCTTACACGCTACAAACCCTAACCTTAAAAACCCTAAAACCCTATAAGCCCTAAGCTGTATTTAATCCCAGTATTAAATAAGCTTCTATATCCAAGGTTCGAATTCTTGAAGGCGTTCCTTTTGGACAAGGACCTATCGACAATCGTCGTTGAGCCCTATTACGAGGAGCGGCTGGGCTGATTCTTAGATACCTATGGTTTTTCCGATTTCTGGCTTTCTGCAATTTACCGAGGTTGTCGGAGTCCAAAGAGAAAGAGACATTCGAAGAGTTGCCTCTGTGCTTGATCAAAGAGAGATACAAGAACGTGGAGGGTGGTGACAAGTTTGTGGAGGACATCCAGAAAAGCGACTGCCCTAGTTTTCACAACCACGACTTCCATCGGGACTTTATAAATTTAGATCTTGTATCCTAATTTTATGCGAACTAGAGCCAGTTATCTGTATTCGTTGCGAGGCCAAGTCGGCAAGAAACACCCGCAAAGTGACAGCCCCAATTGGCGCATCTACAAGATTTTCAAATCGATCAGTACGAGCAGTGCCTTCGGCAAGATCATTTCAAGTACGACGTGTGTGCTAGCTATATTATCCTTATGTGTGCCAAGGTGCGAACATCAATCGGGTCGGCAACAAGACCACGGCTAGCATGGAAGCCTCAGGCAATAAAGCAGAACGGACTGCCATCGCAGAAACGCTTGAAGCTAGAGCTGCATCGATGGGCAAGTTTGCCACAGCGGGGAACGCCAAAGGAGGAGGCAAGAATCAAAACCCGAACAGGCGCCGCAAGGCCTGTGAGCGACGGTTGCTGCAAATTTCCAGGTGCTGTCTATTAATGGATTTGTGATAAAAACCGTGTGCCTGCAGGAACTGACTCAGGAGGAGCTGGATCAAAAGAATTTTACCAAGGATTTGCAAGCGCGACTTAACATATTTAGTTCCATGCAATTTAAGTCACTTGACTCACATTAATGCTACCATGCACTCATCTCAGGGTGCGGGACCTCGGTGACAAAGCTATCAATGTTGCGTCCGGATTGGGCAATTGCGGATTGGCGAATCAAGAATGCCTTATCAAACAGCTCGGCAGCATTTCCTCGGACTGTCGTCGGATCTATGATGAGCGTTTTGTCTTCAAAGTTTGGAGTTAAGGTTTCATACTTTTTAGGTTCAACATGTTATCCACAGCCGGCCATGCAATGTATAGACCCATCCAGGGTATAATATGGTAATTACTACCCCATTACATCCCAGATCTAATATTATCTAAAATATCCTGACCGAAACACTGAACCCGAAAACCCTCAAGCTATATGTGCATTACACCAATACTCAGCCTTAATGCTACTATTGTTATATGGGCCAGCTCACAACCTCGATGCCAGGTTCAGCCCTGATTTATCCCAAAGCCCTTAAGTTGTAGTCCCAAGCTCCGCTATAGCATCCATCCCAGGATCCAGCAGATGGTTATGGCAGCGACGCCATTGGCCGAGAACCTTGAAACGATGCAGTATTACAAAGATGGTGTCCTGAAGGATCGATCTGCAGTATGGTTTATGCAAAGTGTTGTTAATGTATCTATGCACTTGCAGGATTACCAACGTCAGGTTCTGGATGCTGAAGGAATCTTGCAAGGCCAGGAGCGCCGTTCTTTGTTCGCAAATAACCCCCTGACCCTGAAATCTGAAACCCTGAACCCTGCCAAACTTAGGTAAGGCAGCCGAGAAGAGAAAAGCCGAGAAGGCTGCTGAGGAAGCCAAGAAAAAACAGAAAACCGGTGAAGATGATGAAGAGTTTGCAGCCGAGGAAGGAGACGAGGCAGAGGCAGAGCAGGAGGGGGAACCTGCTCATGAAGAGTGGCCAGAAGAAGATGACCAGCAGCTCGAAGCTCCCGCCGCGAAGCGCCCGCGAGCCTAGGACACTTAAGGTGTTTCCTGCTGAAAAGCATGATGTGATCGATCCGGTGTTGTTTGATCAAAACTGGATGGGGTGGGCAGTCTACACTAAACACAGGCAGCTCAATCCCGACATAAGGCTAGCTTTGAAATCATGCTATCCGGGCCTTGCAAGCTTTAGCTAATCAAGATGGTGTCAGTACGTGCTGGCTCAGTCGGGTGGCTCTGCATGTGAGTGAAGCTGATGTGGTTTTGGCCTAGGCATAAGAGCTGTCTGGGCCTCATGATCATGATCACGGGGTGAACACAAGGCGACGCGAGGGCAAAAATGCATTGAACGGCCTGCCTCGTGGTATCGTCGGCTTCGTTGCGCAGTGCCAGATTGAAGATTGAAAGCAGTAGTGATGTCTTTGATACCTGAGCTTGAGATTTGATTGCTCTGCGAGGACATGCATGATTCAGGCCTTGTTCGCCCCGTTAGCCTATAGAACTCCCGAGCTTAAGCTTCTTAATTGCCTGCTTTGTACCCCGTATTCATATAATAAATCTATGTATACTACCTCAGTAGACCAGTAACCAGTACTCGTCTTTCTCCCGAACATTCCCCGCACACCCCAGTCCAATAATAAATACCACACGCGAACCATGGAGTGCGAGTCGCGATGGCCGAGACCTCTAACTGGGCCAACCAGTATGTGAAGGAAACATGCGACGACATTCTCAAACTCCTATCTCTTGGCCAGGCTTGGCCGCCAAAATCATCGTTGATCCTTATTATCCAATCCAAGCCAGCACCCGTAAATACCCAAAGCTAGCCCCGAAGACACACACTAAACCAAAGCATATATAAGCCTAGAACCCAATATATTGGAACCCTTTAAACGTACCGGGGATTCTTCGTTTCCTAGGAAGGCTTCGGGCTTAGGTTTAGGCTTAGGGTTAGGGCTTTTAATAAATAATAATAATAACAATAGTAGTCGAAAAAAAACTAACAAGTCCAGGTCCCACTCGAACAGCTCGGCACCTCGCTCGAACGTCTTCGCCGCCTTCCTCAGTGTGTTGTGCCGTCGCTTGGTATAGCAGCTATAATCATGCGACATGGTTGGGATCAGACTTTGGTGAGATCAAGGTTCTAACCCTGTTTAAATCGATGTTGGCAAGACTTGCTGGAGTTGGCTCATTCATTTATCAATGATAACTCTTGGGGCCAACTTCGCAGCCTCATTCGATGGACGGATCGGCAACCCTGGCGAAAAGTTTTGCCTCAGCCCTTCAAGAGACCTAGCTGCTTTTGTGAAAACATATTGGACATGTGCTTGAGCTTCAATCCCGATTTCTTGATGAACCCAGGATTCAACTGAAATCAGCTCCGTGATTTGAATAAATGACCCGTCGTCCTCAATTGTTTGCAGCACAAGTTTCGCCCCAGGTATATGAGGATGCATTGGGCTCCAGGAGTCGCCTCGTGCAACACCATCTTCTATTGCCACATGAAATTATTGGTTCCTTCTATGATACTGGCAATATCGCACTGGTAACCGGGCAGGCTACTTGGTTCATCGGGAATTTCTGCTAAGGTTCTCTCTTCCTCCTTTCTTCCCTCCTCTCCCTATCCTTGTCCGTACTCCCTCCCCCTCTCCCTCCCCCTCCCCCTCTCCCTCTCCCGCTCCTTCTCTCTCTGTCTCTCTCTCTCTCTCTCTGTCTCTCTCTCTCTCTCTCTCTCCCTCTCTCTCTCTCTCTCCCAATATTGTGCTAAAGCGCTGATTTGAAGCCGAGTATAAGTAGCCCTGAACACAACACACCACAGCATGATTCCAGAAGTTTACCAGCAGCCACCTTTGCAAAATAAGACCAGGTTCTAAAGTTTAGGGTTTTAGGGTTAGCCTGACTTTTCCTCGACTAGGGCCTGTAACAAGTATTCCGCAAAGTTTGGGCTTGCGGCTTTAGGGGCTTAGGGTGTTTAGGGCATGTATAGTTTAGCTTCTAACATAATTTATTTTACCTATGCCTTAAATCATGTTGCTCTTTTGTTTGCTAAGGAGCATGACTTGGTGCGGTACTGGTACGAGCTATCCGATACAGATTGGTTTCGGCAGCACCCGATTCTAAGCGCCACAAGACGGCACGCTATGTACTTGTACCATCAGTTGTTTGTATTGTTCTGGTGAACACGATCTAGCTCGCTCCCAAGGTCACCGATCCCAAACTTTGTATCCTGCTGAGGATATATGGGGATGGTGCAGAATCCACTAGCTACGCGGCTGATTTAATTGGACTATGTATACCGCAGGTCAAAGCTTGTATACACCGTAAACCGTACAGCCTTATACTATGTTGTCTCAGGACATCAAGTCTTCGAGTGCTTTGCAATGTTGGCACCAATGGCTCCGGCAACGACGATGCAGTCACGGTTTCTGAACTTAGGCTCGCAGTTAGATCGAAACACTTTAAGATATGGGTCATTTATAACTAGCCCCGATCGATCCGAGGATCAGCTGTATGAACATGCAGTATCATTCTGGCAATTGCCGCAAAGCAGTACTGCAGACTCTCAAGTGGTCATTCGACAGCCTTGGCCGCTAATCTGCATCAGTTTAGAAGTGAACCATATGTATTCAACCTGCACGACATCATCTATCTAAGGTGTCGGTATATACCCGGCTTCAGATCCATTTGGCAATGAGTTTGGACCAAACTATATGCCGGACAGGTGGAAGAAGGCTGGGAAACGGATATGTGGGCCCTTTGTCGGTGTCTTCGATGCTGTACAAGCTGATTTAGAATTCGTTCGCAAGATCTTCGACCTGAAGAGAGCCTTTTTAGCAATTTCATAGATATTTAGTAGACTGGCGGGTTTCCCCATGATAGGATAGAAGCTTGTAGGCCGAAGCGTGTCATGACATACCCCAGGAGATTACTCTCGCAAGATGGTTTGCCCTTTCTGTTCAGTGCCTTAGCTACATACAATTAATTATAATTCCTGCTAGTCCCATCATTCCAATTCCAGACTTGAGGCTTTGAGTTGGACATATGTACACGGCGATGATATTCCGAACGATCCTGAATTGCTGTATACCGCTTTTGGTAGAGGAGCGGCTCACCGGCAGACGCGGCTAGCTCGCGATTACACAGTTATAGCACATCCCACCCCTAAACCCCCAACCCCAAACCCTGAAAGCTAAATCAACTCCGAGCTTAAATCTCGAGGCTTATATCGGGACCAGACGAATTCCGGGCGGTGCACGGACCATCGCCGTTGGCGGAGATCATCGGCTTCAGTCCTTGGAGTGACATGTCTGCGTTTTTTTTATGATTCGAAGGCTACAGCTTCCGGCTTTGATCGAGTGGCTTGAGTATATAGTGCTACGATTTAAACCCTGGACCCTATATAAATATTGCAGGAACCCTAAACCCGTACATATTTCAGGAATCCTCCCAGACGTTATGCACTTATCGCACCTGGCGATATACACCGATGCTTTGATTTCGGTATTGCTGGATTTGACTGATGATTTCCAAAAGCGGGACTCCGAGTTGGACAAGCTCTATGAAAACTATCGTCAGTGGTGCGAGTCCCAGCGCAACTCTGCTAAATTACACTAAACCCTAAACCCTAAACCCTATTATCTCTGTGAAATCCAACCCTGTCGATCCCTGCAGGCATCAGCGACAGAGCCCGAAGGAGGCTCTTTACGAGCAAAATATTGAAGCCAATGGCTCGTGAGTATCGAACGATCTCGCAAAAGGTCCTTAGCGCAGCGGCGAGCCGATACATGATGTTCTGGCTCTCGAACTACCTGTTGTGATTGCTGGCCAATTCTCCAGACAATGAATTCCTGCAGTGCCCAGACTATACTTCTTTGTGCGCACGCTGTACGCTGTGTGTTTGTCCGTGCGCGAGAAAGAGTGCGAGCGAGAGAGCGAGAGTATAACAACGAGAAATCAAAAGCCACAAACGCCACCCCCACCGCCGCCACCACCACCACCACCACCACCACCACCCCCNCGCCACCACCACCACCACCACCACCACCACCTCCGCCGCCACCAGCACAACCACCACCACCACCACCGCCACCACCAGAGCAGCAACAAACACACGAAACAACAACAACAACAACCACCCACGACCACAACCACGACCACGACCACAGCAACAACAGCATCATCAACAACAACAGCAACGGCAACGGCAAAAGCAACAGCAGCAGCAACACAAACAGCAAAACCAACACCAACAACAACAGTAACAATACAAAGCCATGAATGACAACCATTAGAAACACAGACAAAGACACATACAGAAACCCTATTGCTCAGTGAGATTTTACTGCTAGACATATATATATACTGCACCCCATTGTCGATACTGTTTATTGTTAAGAAAAAATGCAAGCTCGTTGACGCATCTAAGGATGCGGGTTGCCGTGTGCCTGGGCCTCTCAAAAATGGAGGAGCTCATGCTTTCTCAAGGGTCCATTGGCTGAATATTTAGCAGTGCATATACTTGTAGACTATCCGACTATAGTGAAATTCATTAAATTTCACGATTTACCTCAAAAAAACAGATGTTACAAAACTAAACCAAACGACCATTATAAGTTTAAGGCCTATAGTTTCCATTTAACACCATCGATTAAATAGCACGACACTAATCCCTAGACGCGATCATCCTTAACCCCGGTATATCGACCCTTCAAGCTCAATATTGTTGCATCATAAGCCACCGTATTGGACACTTAAGGCGATTGTTTTCGGAAGACGCCACATCTCAGTTCGAGGGCTATTACCTGCTCTATCGAGCTTCGTACAACAAGCTATCTCAGGAGGCTATAGATTGGGGCATGACTCGCTGGCCGGTCCGTCCAAAGGACCACTACTACGAGCATGGCACTTATGATTTGCGCGGGAAGAACAATCGCATGGTGAACATGCGATATTGTTCCAATTACCAAAACGAGGACTTCATGCGCCGCACAAAACAAATGGCAGTCAAATCCCACCAGAAGTGCTTAAGCAAGCACGTGGTATTTAAATATTGTCTTCAGTTTACGCTGGCTTGGCGTGCGTGAAAATGAAGGACTTGCAGCTGTCCGGATGCTTGCAAGTTTAAAGGGCTAGCAAGCAATCAAACCGCATTCATATATATATATATAGCATATATATATATACATTTATTTATTTATTTTCTACTGTATAAGATCGTACAGGTATATATAATAATTAATACATAAATATGAATATGAACACACACACATATATATATATATATACACATACATGATTTCATACAGACGACGACGGACACAACGAATAGAATATAAAGTACAGAACACTTTTCAAACTTATAATATTATGTATGTATATATATATAATATACATATATGTACACATATCTATACATCTACATCAAACTTATTCGTATACTTATCTATTTACTCTGATATATATATATATATACAAGCATATAGGATCCCTATAAATGCCCTAATATCGTTTGGCTCAAACATCAATTGTTAACTTGTGGCTCAAGATTTTGATATATAGGGGATTATTCTCCTATATATTCCGCAGCGCCCATCGACCGATGGCGGTTCAATTCACGTTTGTTGCGCACAAAGCGCTGTGCCTACCAAGACCGAACTTTCAATATCGGTCAAAGTCCTTGGTTGCGCCGTTCATATATGGGGACCGATCACTTTGTATGGTTCTTATTCAATAAGTGGTCAGTCTGACGGAGGGATCAAACAAGCGAATAGCCTATTCGCTTGCTGCTACCTGATGTACTTAACATTCGACGGTTTCGAAGAGTCGAACCGCCCGTGCTGGAAAGGAAGCATGGCGCAGGCTTCAGGCGTGTGTTGGAGCTCGGAGAGCATGGCCCGGCGGCTCACGAAGTCGAATGCACCAATGCCATCAACAGATAGGACAGTGCAGCTGGGGTCAGTATCGGTTTCGAGTTGGAGGCTGTGGGCGAGAGCCTCAGCCCCTGCACGCGTGGACAGGGCAAACTGGTGGGGGCGGGTTGCTTCATCAATGTGGCGGCTGTAATGCTGGGCAAGCGTGCGGGCAACCAAACGGCGGAGGAAATCCCCGACAAGAAGTCCACGGACGCCTCCGGCTGGTTTGCGCAATGCAACGAGGCGTCCAAGGCCGAGTGCTGAAGCAATGGAAGTGGGGAGGCGGGCTCGTGCCAGCAGCAGCGCGACGTCGCAGAATGCTTCGGAGGAGTCGGCATCGTGGAGGAGCAATCGCGCGATGTCGGCTGTAAGTCCACTGGGGCCGGGGGCTGCACCTCGGCGGGAGCGCCTCAGATTGGTGAGCAAGGCAGGCGCAGGCAGTGCGACGGGTGCTTCGAAGGGGGAGCCAGGACAACAGGTAGCGGTTGAGTGGGTTTGTGCGAAACCCAGACCCTCTGTAGACAGGACTACTAAAGCGACACGCGGCTGAACTCTTTCCAGCTGTCTCGCATCTCTGCAGCTGAGTGGCCTTGAGCCACGAGCGTCCGCAAAAGAAGCAGCTCACAAATGTGGGCAATCAGTCAAACATGACCAACAGGAATGTGATTACAGTACCCCCAAATTAAGGTTGCCCACAAGGTGTAGTGCTGATCTTGATATTCTTTCACTAGTCGAGCAACGGAAGCGGAGTGACTGCGGCGTTTGTGTCGCGAGTCCTGAGCCCTGTAATTGAGCTCCTCCTTCTCGTCAACCAGTGAGAGGAAGCCAGCTTTCAAGAAAGCTTCCATCGCTCCGTTGGCTTTGCCCGGATCTAACTTGGTCAGGGGATCCACAATCATTTTCTGATGTGGAACCCACCTGACCATGGACTTCGTCTGTTCTAAGTCGCGGACAATGATCGCCAACTCGAGGGAAGCTTTCCTGTCCTGCCGACCCTGCGGATGCTCCTTCAAGATGCAATCGAAAAGGCTCTTGGCGTCGGTGACTGAACACTGCCTCTGCCGTCCTCCCATCTCGCAGGATCCTCGCATGATCACCATGTGCGGGGAGAGCGAGTGCCGCCAGTCCTTCAACTGGACGTCGTGTCTCGTGGCGTCACGGTACATGATCTGCAGCCAGTCAGTCTCGTTGATTCCCTGGAGCATCGCCTGCGTCTCACCGCCAAAGGTGGAGAAGACCTTCCTCTTCAGCTTAGAGCTCCGCCATGCCAGAGGGCTGGCCTTGATCCGCTCAGTGCCGACAGGAAGCGTCTCTGCGGCAAGAACGATCCAGGCACCTTGGGTCGCGTCTGCCGGCAGACCCTCGGAATCCAGTTCTTCATCTTTGGTGTTGATCCCTCCCGCATCAGAGATGGCGAGGAAGGACATCTCGTCCGGATCAAAGCGCCAGATCTTGAGTGCGCGGCCATGAGTGTTTCTCAGGTGGTTGATCGACTTGTTCACGATGAGGATGTCGTCGATGGAGGCGTGCGGCAGCCGGCTCGCCATGATCGAAGCTAGGCCGCCAAGCTCCGGTCGGGTCTCCTTCGCCACCCAATTGATGCGATAGATGGCCGATCGCAAAGCACTGAACTCCTCAGGAGTCAAGGGTCCGCCGTCCTTCCGACGGCCCTTGGCCAGGGGAATCGGGTGGATCTGCTCCAGGATGTACTTGCTCTGGTCCACCGTGACGTGATCCGAGTGGCACTCTATCCTTCGGCCGGCGTACTCGGCCCTGTCCTCGTCCCATTTGCCGAAAACAAACCTCTTGCACAAAAGCTCCCGAACAGAGTCCTTGACGTCCTCGTCGGCCGACACGATCAGATCGTCAACCTCGACGAGAACCTGCGCGACATTCCGATTGTTGCTGTCAAACTTCATGAACCAGCATGGCTCGATGAGGTTACGGATAAACCCTGAGCTGTGCAAGAACTTCGTGATCGTGGCCCTCCACGCCGCTGGGGCATCATCCAGACCGTACACTGGGACGAGGATCTCAATGAGGGATCCCGGAGGCAACGGAAGCCCCTCGCATGGAACGGCGTAGAGAGGACCATTCGGTCGGTGCAGCTTATCGGACTGACAGAAGGCGACGATGGCCCAGGTTCGCCCCAGTCTGCAGGAAGGTCATGATAGATTCCACTGCGGGGTTGGAGCGTAAGTCACCAAAGAGCCTGTATCTGGGTCTGAGTGCCCGTGAAGGCACCAACGAGACTTGGCCTTCCAGCTGCCCAGCTTCTCGAGGGGCTTGCGTCTCCTAACCATTCGAGACGAGATGATACGGCTGCCCATCTTCTCCCGGACATAGTCCGCTTCTCGACCGGTCACAACCCTCACGGCTTTGGTCTTGAGAATGCTGTTCCACTCCAACTCATCGGATTCATTAAACAGCTTCTTCTCCTCGGCGTTGAGGTCCTTCAGCGAGATCTCGTCATTGCTCTTTGCCAAGAAGACGTACCCAGCGACCGCCTCGTCGTAGGTGAGGAGACTGTCCTCATCTGACTCCTCATGTACCTCGGATCTCCGGAGTGATCTCTCCCGCTCGGGGTTCCCTGGCGCCTCGGCTGGCCCAGGAGACACAGGTTGATTCCTCTGAACGGTTCTCATCAATGAGGTAATCGGTGTCCCGGGAGCCCGAGTAGAAGAGGCTGAGGCAGCGCTGTTCTCGGCGGGCGGCTCCTCGGTCGTCCGGGGGACATTAGAGGCTGGCTCCTCAGATGAAGCCTCATCGCCCATGATCTCCTCCAGCCACGGTGAGAGA
Source organism: Symbiodinium sp. clade A Y106 (assembly GCA_003297005.1). Taxonomy (NCBI): domain Eukaryota; class Dinophyceae; order Suessiales; family Symbiodiniaceae; genus Symbiodinium; species Symbiodinium sp. clade A. The sequence goes on along the minus strand of BGNK01001301.1, from coordinate 115,714 downwards.
CGGTTGGCTCTCTCCTCCCGAGCTGGAGCGCTGGCATCCGGTTCTTGGGCAGGTTCCTCCACCGTCACTGAGGTCCTCCTCGAGCTTGGCGCCGACGCCCGAGGATGTCGATCTGGAGCATGAGGGGGAGGATCTCGTGTTCGAAGAATGCCCTCAGGAACGGGAGAAATGGCTCTCGGAGCCTGTGGTGGCTCACCATGTGGAGCAGCCCCGATGGGACCACCGAGGGGATACCGTCCTCCTCCGGAACAACTGGACTCATCTGTTCATGCTCTCCAGGGGGTCCCTCTCGCGCCACGTCGACAGCTCGAGCTTGTCCTCCTGCCGTCACCTGTCGTAGAAGTTCTCCTAAAGATCCGTTTGATGACAACTGATGGCCGAGGACCTCGGTTGGAAAAGCGGATCGAAGTTGTTCTGGAGCGCAGCGCCACAATCTTGACATCATGGCAACCCACACTACTCCACGGGCGTTCAAGAGCACCAACCCTGGTCCGACCCATCGCGTCTTTGGAACCAGAGGGTCCGCAGGTCGGCCTCGGCGAAACACGTAGACCCACTGTCCTGACCTCCATGCAGGCGTAGCGGCAGAGGTCCGGGTAGCTCTCGTTAGCGCCTCCTTGCTGCACTGCTCCATCGCAGCCTGTCTGGCTTTCTCACGGATCTGAATCGATCCTCTTCCTGAACTCAGCTCCACACTCGTCGAGCCCAGCAGGATCGTGGTAAGCGTCACACAGCGGAACAAGCCCTCCCTGATCTTCAGAAAGCAACTCGGCTGGGACCCGGGGAAGTTCTCCGAACACTAGCTGCCCGGGTGTGTAGCCTCCTTGATTGTACCACCTGTTCTTGGCGGCCGTGATGGACGCAAGGAACTCGTCCATCTCTGACAGACTGTCAAAGGAGCATTGACCAGAGTTCACTTCTCGCTGAAGTCGTTCCTTCAGCCAGCCTCCGTGGCGCTCTGACTTGGAATTCTGCCACGGACATTCGGGAATGGTCACATGTTGCAGCACTCCGAGTTGCTCCAGACCGCGTTCGAATTGACCCCGGAACTCGGGTCCACCATCACAAATGATCATCTGGGGGCACCCCAGGAATCGAATCCAGGTGGTGAGGAAGCCCTGCCAGGTCGCCCAGGAACTGGGAGTTCCGTCTGAGTTTCCCTCCAGTCGCTGAACCACCTGATAGTTCGTGCCGGAGCAGACCATATTCAACACTGGCACTGAGGTATCTTTGAAACGCACGTAGAAGACATCAATGGACACCACTCTGTTAAAGGAAAACAATCTTGGACACTGAGCCTTTCGGCGAGGAAGAGGTCCACGTCGTGATTCGCACTCCTGGCAATGGAACCGATCACGCACATATCGTAGCACATGAGGTAGTGCTCCGGCGGCTTTCAGCGTCCTGAGGAAGCGGTCAACCGGAGGATGACCACAATTATTGTGCAGCTTCCGAACCAGTGACATCTGTGCTTCTGAAACTTCCACCTCCGAGGCTGTGGGCTGATGTAGAAGACGAAGGGCTCCTTGTCGCTGCCGCCGGGCATCGCGATCCGAGTTTTCCTCAACTTCACCTTCCTCTTCCTCGTCCCCAGTGGTCACCTGTGCGTACACTGGAAGTGGATCCGGCTGAAGCCCGGTGGCCTCCAGAAAGACGGCGTTTGCCACGGATTGATGACTAAGACTCTCTGACTGATAGCCTCGAACGTCAAATCCGAGCTCTCGGAGGTGTCGTCGTTGAGCTCGGGTTTGAGCTAGCGAGCTGATCTCGTCTGGTAGGCCACGATGGACCATCTCTCTCCGTGCCAGGGCTCTGGACCATGTAGCCTGCGGGGAGAGAAACTGAGCACTTGCCGTTGAGGGGCATGAAGTCGTCCACGGACCCGCTTTCGAGGAGCAACCTGTCGAATGTCGGGCCCGTTCTCCTCCTCCACCCAGACTTGTCCACCGGAGAAGTCGCCGAGATTGACATAGTTCTGGCCGACATTATGGCTGTCTCGGTGATAGGCTAGTCGTGCTCCGGAAGTGATAGCGAAGGAGGATCTCGGTCCACGTGCCCCGCGCCGGGTGAGGAACTCGTTGATGTAACGGACGAACTGTTTGTTGGACTCGGTCCTCTTGGTAACTCCCGACATCCCTCCATGGGTATACTGTCCATACACATCGTACTTGAGAACACCACTCTGCACCAGACTGGCCTTTCTTGATCTGTCGGTCGGGGCCGTCTGAGTTCCTCTCAGCAGGTCCAAACACGCCTTCATAGAGAAGTCTTGCCGAAGAAGCCGTCGCCTCGCGGCCTCTTCGGTGTCGAGAGGCGCTCCCTCTTCAGTCCCATTGTGGACGTGGTAGATGAGGTCACCCGGGGGTTCGGCCGGAAGTCGAGTGCCAGGAGAAACGTTCCTGAAGTCCTCCAACCAAGAACTGTTGGTTGCAACCCCCACTGGCTCACCATCTTCTTCAAGAGACCGGAAGATCCGCAAGTCTGGGTGTTCGGCCACGAGCTTAACCCATCCTTCATGCTCCCACAACAGGGCGTCACAAGGCGCCTTCACCTGGAAGAGGCTTCTGTTCTCGATCTGAGTCATGGCGGCCTGCGTGATGAAGTCCGCCTCCAGTCTCGCTCGCACAAGATCCTCCTGGAGAGAGGAGGGCCCTGCTCTCGAGCCTATAGAGAGAAAACAGGGTTGACATCTGGCCTGAAACTCGCGGAACCTTCGGCGATGCTCCTTGTCGTAGAGATTCCAGCCATCTTCCTCTGTGAAGCGCTCATGCAGAGGAGGTACTCGAAGCCCCCCACCTCGTGCAGCTCCGAGAGCTGGGGTTGCGGTGATGAGCTCGGCGAAGTCGTATTTGCCAGATCCTGAACGCTCGCGGTCTCGTCGAAGGTAGGTTGTCAAGGATGCGGCCACATTCTTGATTTCATCCTCGCTGACCTTCACTTCGCGACCACCAAAGTCGCCCTCCTCGATCAGATCCTGAAGGGTTGGGGCTGAGACCAGCCAGAAGGGCCCCGTAGAGGAAGTTTCCCCGCGCCCATTGAAGCCAATGATGGCCTCACGAGGATCTCGATGAGCTTCGAGAACGCGCAGGTGTCGAGGAACGTTCCAACAACGCTGCTCGGCTCTCTCCGAACGCTCCTCAGGCCGTGTCGGATCTGGAAGTCGACCTGGTCCCCGACACAGCACACGTCCTTGAGCGTCGCGAGCCTCGTGCCACATGCAAGTCATGAGAGAAGGTGTGCTGCCCGAAGCGTGAACCGAAACCCAAGGAGCTCGAAGATGCCCAGGACAATCGGGCCCGTGGCCGCGGCCGTCTGGAGGGTCATTCTCCGCGAGAGGATAGTGAACCATCCAGCTCCCAGCCCCGGCGCCGTAACGCCCCAGCATGTCCTTCCCAGCCGTGGAAAGATGAGCCCAGGGAGCAATTGATGACGCTAAAGACAAAGCTGAAAGCGTCATCCATCTGGGCCACGTCAGTCCTGGTGGTCCACCTGATGCTCGGCATTGGGATTGACCATGCTTGCTGCTGACCAGCTGCCCGGGCTGCCGTCCTCGATGAGCTCCTCCTCGACCTCCATCTGCTCCCTCACCAGTTCATCTCGCTCGCCGGGACCGCCTGAGCGTGTGGTTCATCATATGCAGCATCCGCTCCTGGCCCTGAGCCAGGTCTCTCATCGCCGTGCTCATTTGCTGAAAGCCAACGGACATCGCCTGGATGGCCGACGAGAGGTCGAGCAGCGCCGGGTTCATCGTCACCTCCTCGCGTGAACTCCTGGCAGACGTCGTCGGGGGAGTGGTAGAAGATGCCGCCACCTGCTCGGGCGGATATCCCGCGCTGGCCGTGGCTCGTCCACGGGACTTGGCCTTCGCCTTGGAAGTTGCCCCCTTCCTCGAGGAGTATGAGAGCCGGGCTCCACATGCTCGGCAGACGGTCCAAGAGGCGTACTGATTTCCCCGATTCACCGACGTCTGATGCAGACAGGCCCCGGGAACCTGAGTGGGGCTCTCCAGATAAGAGCGACGGTCGCTCTTCAGACTCTTCTGCCCTCGCTCCGCCATGATCAGGCGGCAGAACATCATTCGGGACGTCTCCATGACCAAGAACACCCTGGTGGTGAAGGCCTTCCATCTCGTCTCTGCCCTTGTCAACGCGGGTCCGGACGATCGATCCATGCTGCAGGCTAGGATCGCAGTCGAATTGGGGTTCTGGCTTGTCCAAATGGGTGCCCATCTGGAGTGTTCCTGAGCCAAGATGCTGTGCACGATCCACCGAATTCTCATGTCGTTGTCCGACGGGTGCAGGTAGTTTAGAGCAGATGGAACACTGACTGCCACGTGCATGAACTGTCTCAGAAACACTTGCCTCTCCCGGTTCATTGCTGAAGCACTCGAGACTGTCACCTTGCTTCCTACTGCCATCTTGCGCCACGACAGACTCGCTCACCGCAGGTTTCACTTTTGTGTATCGGGAGGGAGCCTTGCAGTCGCGGTCGAAAGCATTGTCAGGCAGGCTGTACTGCTGCCGGAGTTCCTCTGGCACTGGGAAGTGTCCACCAGACCATTGGACCAGTGGGATCGTTCGATGCCCGAAGTCCTGAACTCCCATGCGAAGACGGACTCCGATCTTTTCAAAACTGATTTGATTCGTGACCAAGTCAAAAGAGGCTCCCAAGTGTTCTAAAAGGCCCACTGACAAGAGCGGCGGAACATTGCTCTGGATCACCAGGAAGTTGATCACCCCAGGAGCACCGCCAGGACTGATCGGAACCAGAACCGAGCGGACCACCTGTGCCCGACCGCCGATCCCAGTGGGAGCGCAGGCAACCGTGGGAACCTCGATGGATCGGAGACCAGCTGCCTCCAAGGTGCGATCCAAGGCTTCCGGCTTCCATAGCCGGAAGCCCAATAATATCTTGAGTGGCACCGATATCCAGGATTGCGTCTCCACTCTTAAAGGTGAGGAAGTTCCAGGTCTCCACCAGGGGGGCGAGGTCCTCCTGGAGAGTCGAATCGTCTTTCCCGGAATCATCCCACCGAATTGTCTTCGTCCCTGCCATGAAGACCCATCCTGAGCTGGAGCTCCGGTCTCCTGATGGTCCAAGGTAGCAGAAGCCGGAAGCCTTCTGCGTCGTCACCGTGGCCGACCCCTGGGGCCGGGACAGGTGGCAGTCCTCCGCCCAGTGTCCCTTTCGGTCGCACAGCCGGCATCGCGAGATTTTCTTCATCTCTTCTCGAGAAAGCTTGTGTCTGCCGGCACCTTTGGGTCCTCGGCCACGTGAATCTCGACCTGGAAGTCCACCGCTGGCCCCACGAGGATGATCGCCTGAGATGCCCTTGACGAAGCTGCCACGATCTTTGCGCATCTCGGTTTTGTAATTCTTGTTTTCTTTCCATGTTCTCTTCTTCCTCTCGAAGCGCCCAGAGAGGATCGCGAAGACGTAGTTGGCCTGGTCCTCATTGAAGTTCAACTCCTCGAGCGCGCCGACATCCGTCTCCGCGGCGTCTTCCCCGGACTCGTCATCCGGTGGCTCCTCGGCCTCGCCGTTCTCGCAGAGAAACACCTCACCGGGCTCGTCGGTCTCCTCATGAGTAGTGAAGCCAGTGATGCGCTCAGCACGAGCATCCATCCGAGAAAGGACCAGTGCCAGGTAGTCCACGTCCTGCTCGCGGCCTCGAAGAAGCGTTGTCAGGTTCTGCTGATTTTGCTCCGAGACGCCTGCTCCTTCTCTCAGGAGGGAGACACGGAGGTCCGCCGGCAGCTCGAGCCCGAACTGGGAGGCACGAGTAAAGTCACGTAGCCGGCGCATAGCAAACTGAGCCAAGGACTCGTCCCGCTTCCGGGACGTATCGGCCAAGACCGATCGAAAGGCTGTCCTCTTCTCGGTATCCTCCTGAACCCCAGCCTTCATCTCCATGACCCGCAGGATGTGGGTGAGGTAGTCCTCTGTCGAGAGCTGGTCCTCGGTGAGGTGCTCGAACTCCGTCTGCAGCTCCCACCCAAGGGTCCTGAGAACCTTCTCCGCTCTCCTGAAGACAGGAATGTCCGTTAGTTTATCCCATCGCCCGTCAGGGCCGGTTGCTGGTGTTGTCGCTGCTGATCTCCGCCAGATTGCCCTAAGGCGGAACCAGCTGTCGCCCCAGACTGGGCTCCCGTGGTCCCCACTGTCGCGTAGGAGAACCGTTCATAGTACGGCCATTGCTGGTTGTTCCAGCGGTTCCCCCACCAACCGGACCATCGCCAGTCGCTACCATTCCACCAGCTTGCATCTCCTTGCCACCAGCCGTCAGCTTCTGTCGTCGTAGCTGGATTCGTCGCCAATGGCTGCGTGCCGTCGTCTTCAGCGGTCGTCTCTAGCGAAGCGGGCTCATGCGTGGCCATATCGAACAGGGCTCACGCTACCAACTGTAGACAGGACTACTAAAGCGACACGCACACAGGGCAGGCTGAACTCTTTCCAGCTGTCTCGCATCTCTGCAGCTGAGTGGCCTTGAGCCACGAGCGTCCGCAAAAGAAGCAGCTCACACATGTGAGCAATCAGTCAAACATGACCAACAGGAATGTGATTACACCCTAAAGGATTGGATGGGTGCGAAACCCTGAACCCTCAAAGGAATGGGTGGCTGCGAAACCTTGAACCCTAAAGGAGTCGGTGCGCGCGAAACCTTGAACCCTGAAAGGAGCGGGTGTGGGTGAGTGGCTACGAGACATTCAGACCCTCAAAAAAGTAGGTGAATGCGCAAGCCTGCACAGGAGTGAGTGGGTGCGAAACCTTCATACCCGAAAAGCAGTGGGTGCGTGCGAAACCCCGGCCCAAACCCTAAAAGGAGTGAGTGTGTGCGAAACCGCAAACCCTAAAAGGAGTGGGTGGGTGGGTGGGTGCGAAACCCTGAACTCTAAAAGGAGTGGGTGGGTGCGACCCCAAACCCTAAATGGAGTCAGAGGCTACGGCTACGGGTGGGTGGTTTCGAACCCGAAACCTTACAAGGAATGGGTGTGTGCGAAACCCCAAACCCTAAAAGGAGTGAGTGGGTGCGAAACCCCAAAACCCTCAGAGGCTACGAAACCCTGAACCGTGAAAGGAGTGGGTGGCTGCGAAACCCCAAACCCTAAAAGGAGTGGGTGGGTGCGAAACCCTGAACCCTTGTTGTTGGCGGTGGTGGAGGTGGTGGAGGTGGTGGTGGTGATGGCGCGGTTACTGTTGTTGGTGTTGTTGCGTCGCTGTTGTTGTAAATGTTCTTGTTGTCGTTGTGCCGCGGGCCGCGGGCCGCCAGAGGCGTGGCCGCGTGGCTGCGTGGCCGCGGGCCGCGCGGAAATAATACTATTAGACTATTATGGACCTGAGGGGGAGGTCACAGGCTGTGGCTGCACCATGGCGGGGTTTGGGGCACACTCGGGTAGCTCCAGCGGGGGCCCTTTCACAAGCGGGACGGCGGCAGGAGGATCTGCAGCAACAAGGATCGTGCCCTTAAATCGCGACAGCGGGATTGTGAAAAGCGGATCTGAACAGCGGCCACGCCAAGCTCGATCATCTTGCTGCCGTGCCCATTGGCAGCGGGCCGCCTTCAGGGGAAGGCAGCGGCCAAACACAAGCCTGCAGGCCACAAACGCGGGTGAAAGGAGCGGATCCGAACAGCGTGAACGCAGAGCCCGGTCCGTGTGCTTCGTTGTGTGGAAACGGAAAAAAGCGGCGGGCCGCAGGCCTTCACGGGGAGGGCACTTGCCACGCACAAACCGCACGGGGCAGCGTTGAGATGGTTGAGTTGCAGGTGGGCGCCCAGTGTGGCCGCAAAGCAGCGCCCGCGCGCAAACCTTCGCAGACCCACCAAATAGGTGTGGCTAGGCGCACAGGCTGGGAAGCAGAAAACGGAGTATCACTACCTTCTTACGGGGCAGAAGGACATCCCCCCACCTCCCTCTCCCAGGCCTGAAATATTTCACCCGCATGGCTTGAAATTGTTGTGATGTGGGGGGGATGACATCCGTGAAATTTCACTGGGTCATTTGGATGTGGCATTGGGCGACATGCAGACATGTTTAGCTGTAAGGCGGCTCTCCTGTTTCTCTTGCTGGCACCCTTCGCACGTGAATCCCAGAGCGCTCCTCGCACTTCCAGAGTTTCACTGCGTTTGTCGCTGTGTGCGTAAGTGTGTGGTATTGCAGTATGGTCTGTGCACCCCGCCCCTAGGCACAACACTGCCGGGGCAGTGTAAGGAGTGGTTGAACGGGGTGAATACACAACCATGCGCCCCGCAACCCATTCCCCCCAGCCATTTGTCGGGATATATACTTCCAAAGAGTATTCGCAGTGCAGCTGCTGCTGTCGCGTCGGCAGAGAGCCACGGAACGACTTTCCACGGCTACGGAGTGCTACGGAGTGAGGTGCACAGAATAACACATTGTTGGCTTATACCTTGCCAGCATTCTTACGCTTATGCATGCATCTGTGTCTTCCTATGGTTTGTCCATTCCGCAATCCTTACACTGCCCCAGCAGCATTCTGCTTAGCGGGGCGGCATGGGGCGGGGGCATGCCGATGGTTCGCCCATACTAGAACCTGCCAGCTTTCTGATGCTCAAGCCTTGAGCAACATGAGCCAAGATGGCTATGGGGCTGGTTTGTCGCGACAGTAGCCCTGGCCTCCCGGCAAGCCCGAGCAGCTGCACGCTCAAATGGAACAGCTCGCGAGAGCAGCAAACAGAACCGTGGGCAGGAGGCCCGGTGACCCAGAGCCTGAAGGCGGCGCTTGCAGGTGCAAAGTGCAAGGACCACATGGGACCACAGGCAGCTGCAGGCGCAGGCAGAGCAGCAGCAACACGCTAAAACGCCGGCTCGAGCCAGAACTCGGGGTAAGTCGGCAAGGCTTCGGCCACTCCGTTGAATGGGATCCCAGCAAAGCTTTCGAAGGTGCATCAAGCCCGTTCGTGAGCGAAGCGGCAAGAGCTGTTACGAGTGAGCTGGAGGCACTTCGCTCCCAGCAATTAGCGAAGTTTATGGGCTGGTCATCTGCTTGCTCCGGCAACGGAAAAGGGGTGTGGGTGAGCTGGTCCCACGGCGTGGCTTGGCGTTGGAAACTGGCAGCAGCGCGGGCGCGACTGGCCTTTTGCAGGGCGGCCAGCGATGGAGCAGCCTCACTGGTTGCTGGCGCCGTCGTGCGGCGTTGGTGGCGAGCTCAACGTCTGGCAAACAAAGTGTTTGAATCTGCGCAAGCCCCCACTTGCAAACAGAATGTTCGCCTGCTAGGACCAAAAATCTCACAGGCTTTGAAGCAAACTTGCGCGACGTTAAAAGCGGAAGGGGTTGGAGGGGGGCGCAGCCTTCCCCCCCTTTGGAAACAAGCCTGCGCGGCTCAAACAAACGCGGGGGTTGGGGGGGGCAGCCCCCGCATTGCAAACAAAATGCTGCCTCCTTCCTTCCTTTCCTCCATGCTCCGATATGTCTTCGATCGCGAACGGATGCGAACGCCGAATAAGCCTTTTCCCCGGATGGCCTCACGCTCCCACTGTTCCTGGAAGCGCTTCAGCTGCTTCACGGAGGAAAACTTGACAGATGCGTGTTCGGGACTACCTTCAACCGACTCGAACCTACTTGGGATGCGGAACCTCTTGCCGTATTACTGGGGGTTTGTTATTACTGGAGGCCTGCACGGAGGTTCCTGGACCTACTGGTGAATTTTTTCTTTCCTTCCTTCCTTACCCCCCTCCGGACAAAAAAGCACCAAGAAAGAAACAAAAACAAAGATTGCCAAAACAAAAAAAGGCCCCCCGGAGGCAAACCCTGAAAAAAAACCGGAGCTTGCACAAAATCGAAGTCGACGCAATATGACGAAATCGTTGGCTGGAGCTACCTCATGCTTGTTTACTGCCCTGGTCCGTCTCCAAGGTTTATATTTCTCGTAATTTTTTTCCCCCCCGCACTGCCGAAGCTGCGAGGCTGCTGAGAGAACACCCTACCTACAAGAATTTCCTTGCGCTTATAACCGCTAAGGGCCGGAAGGGTCAAAGTTCTGCAGTGTTAAAAAACGCAAGGAAGCACAGCCTCTTGACATTACATTTAACATCATCTAGCTATCCATGGCCAACTACCCTGCTCGTTCCCGTGAAACGTCAACAACACCACAGCACGTGGCCCCTCTTCGTTGCAACGAAGCAAACCTCAAGCCGACGTCTACAGCGGGCTTTTAGGCAAAGGGCGAAGCTTCTTTGTTTTTTTTTTTTTTTTTTTGGGGGGGGGGNTATGCCCGCGGTAGCAGGCAGCGGGGGGCAATATCGGTGGCGATTCCGTCGAAAGGGGCGTAATATTAGGGTGGGGCCGGGTCGGGGGGGGGCCCGACCACAGGTAAGCAGCCACCCGCAGCCAACCCACCACACCTCCCTGACTACTAATAACAAACTCGCAACCCCTGACCAGTTGAGTCTTAAAACACGGGCTACTTTTTTTTTTTTTTTTTTTTTTTTGTTCGGGGGGGGGGGGGGGTTGGATGCTGGATGCTGCATTACAGTGGTCGGACTGCAGCCCGACACTGCGCCAGCTGAATGTTGAGGCGCTTTCGAGCGCATCGCCACCGATATTGCCCCACGCTGCCTGCTACCGCGGGCATAACCACCGGAGCAGCCGTACTGGGCCAATCAAGTGTCAATTCCCAAGGCGTGAACAGGGATCCCCGGGTTTACACAGCGGAACTATGCCTGGAGTAAGCGGAAGCAAGAACCGTCTTAGATCTGTGAATCTTGATGAGTAATGTGACAATCATGAGAAAGGAACTTTTCTGAGTCCGTGGCAGCAGGCCATGGTCACACGCGCAAAAGGCTGCACTTGAGAGGGCCGCAGAGTCATGTTCAGCATTCGGGCTCAGGGATGGGAGCACCAAGCAACTGAACATCGCAGCATTATTGGCCGAATGATTTTTCGAGTCTCGCAAGTTAAGTGCGAATTGAAACTTACTACCACGGATCCTCACAAGGTGTCAGGCGGCACCTCAAGCAAGGCCAACTGAAGCGCTACCTGACTGGATTGCGGACTTCTTGGGCACACACCTGGCCGAGACATGTAGCGCGGCTTGTGTGTCGTACACAAGCAGAGCTTGTAAAAGAGCCGTTCTTCGCCTGCAGACCTGGGGTTTACAACGCAAGCCCTCAGTCAACCATGTGTGACCCAACGGGAACTTAGACTATGGGTTTGCTTCGCAATCCGGCAGATGTCCTGGCCCAACAATCGCTGCGGAAAGTTGTTTTCACAAACACGGCCGGAGGTAAACGTCCTCCGTTGCTATGGTGGAGGATGATGATTCCTGCCATTGTCGCGGCTGAATTTGCTTCGATGGGGTCTTGGGACTGGCTGGACTGAAACGGGTAGAAGCTCTATGGCTTCCGACCTTTGCTTAGTGCTTGTGCTCTTTGAACCACGCAAGGATCGCTTCCGTGCATTAATGGTGCATGAACGGTGCGCATCGAGTTCCCGCTTCGGCGGACTTCGTTGGTGGAATTGTAGCTGAGACTCACGGTCATCGGCCTCGCTGTCCCTGGCAGTGTCAATGAATCAGGATGAATCACGTACCGTCATCTATCTTAGACTTTCAACTCTTCGCCTCCGCACATGGCCCCTCTTTTCGAGGGCTCTGCGGCGACCCCATGCATCGGCTTGCCACAGGAAGGTGGAAAGCTGCACGCAAAGCAACCTTACAAACGTCAGGACGTTCGGAGGGCACGGAGCATGCATGGCACGCCGACTGATGAGGCCCGACACATCAACCGGGGACAGTCAAAGCAACGTTGGGTCTATCTCGCACTCACGCTGCAGGCTGTGTGCGGAGGCTTCGGTGCGGGCACGGGTAGCAAGCGGATACTGGTGGGGCCGGGTGGCCGCATCGAAGGCAAACGCGAATTGTTGAGCAAAAGTCCTAACAAGCCGGCGCAGATAGTCGCCGACCACAATGCCCCCAACCCTTCCGGTTTGCGAATGGCAAAGAGCCGCCCCCAAACCGAGGGCCTGCGCGATGGTTGCCGGCACGTGTGCACGGGCGAGGCGGGCGTGGACCGCGGCACCGTAATCGAGGATGAGCCTTGCAATCTCGGCCGTGTAGCCGCTGGGGCCCGGCGCGGCAACCTGTCTTCTTGAGCGCCGCAGGTTGGTGAGCACGGCTGGGCAGGGAAGGTCGACAGCTAAGATAGTGCGTGTGGCTTAAGTTAAGATATAGATGTTACTAGGAGGTTAAGTAAGTTAGATACGAGAAAGCTATTTTTAACATTTTAAACCCGGGGCATTTCCCGATATTAAAAATATTTTAAATGTTTCTAATATTTTGAATATTTTTAAACATATATTTTAAATCCGGTGCATTTCCCGATATAAAAAAATATTTAACATATTAAAATTAATGAATTCTAACATTGTAAATATTTGTTTAGTATTTTTTAATATTTTTTGCATAAGTTAAAAAAAGTTGCACATAAGTTAGCAAAAGTTAACTTGTGGAAAAGACATAACGATGGGGAGGCGGGGTGGTGGGTGGTGGTAGCGGGGTGGTGGATGGTGGT
>BGNK01001301.1:43227-103106 GCA_003297005.1 Symbiodinium sp. clade A Y106 | reverse complement strand
GGGGTGGGGTGGTGGGGTGGTGAGGTTGGGCTGCGTTGGTTGCGGTTTGGTGGATGGTGGGATGGTGGGGTGGTGGGGCCGTGGTCCCGGCCAGCTCCAATGTGAAGGCCTGGAAATATGAACTTTTATGAAATTTGCAGGCCTGGAAATATGAACTCTTATGAACTTTTCAGGCATGGAACTATGAACTCTTATGAACTTTTCAGGCCTGGAAATATGAACTTTTATGAACTTGTAAGGCCTGGAAATATGAACTCTTATGAACTTTTCAGGCCTGGAAATATGAACTTTTATGAACTTGTAAGGCCTGGAAATATGAACTTTTATGAACTTTTCAGGCCTGGAAATATGAACTTTTCAGGCCTGGGTTCACTGTAAATACCAATAAAAACCAAAAAATAACTTTTCAGGCCTGGAAATATGAACTTTTATGAACATGAACTTTTATGAACTTTTCAGGCCTGGAAATATGAACTTTTATGAACATGAACTTTTATGAACTTTTCAGGCCTGGAAATATGAACTTTGATAACATGAACTTTTCAGGCCTGGAAATATGAACTTTTGTTTACTTTTTCCAGGCCTGGAATTCTGAACTTTTATGAACTTTTCAGGCCTGGAAATATGAACTTTTATGAACTTTTCAAGCCTGGAAAGTATGAACTTTTATGAACTTTTCAGGCCTGGAGATATGAACTTTTTATGAACTTTTCAGGCCTGGAAATATGAACTTTTCAGGCCTGCGTTTCTTCACTGGTGGCTGGTGGTGGTGGTGCTGCTGGTGGTGGTGCTGCTGGTGGTGCTACTGCTGGTGGTGGCGCCGGTGGTGGTGTTGATGGCGGTGCTGGTGGTGGTGGTGGTTGGTGGTGGCGGGGGGCTTCTATACCCTACACCCTAAACCCTAAGCCTCTAATCCCTTGAACTCTAAACCTCGTGCTAGTGGTGTTCCTAACACCCTAAACGTGCTGTTGTTGTTGTTGCTGGTGCTGGTGCTGGTGCTGTTGGTGGTGATGGTGGTGGTGGTGGTGGTGGTGGTGGTGGAGGTGGTGTTGCTGTTGTTGCCGTTGTGGTTGCCGTTGTTGCTGCTGTTGTTGTTGTTGTTGCTGGTGGTGGTTTTGGTGGTGGCGGCGGCGGTGGTGTTGGTGTTGGTGAAGGTTGTGGTGATGGTATTCCTACACTCTACACCCTACCCTACCCCCTAAACCGTGTAAACCTGGCGGTGGTGGTGGTGGTGGTCCTAAACACCTCAAACCCCTAAGCCCATAATATCTGCTCTTATCTTGGTGGAGCGCAGCAAAGAACAGCATCAGTGACAAACAACGAAACCATTTAACACAAAATCTACATAAAAAATAAGTTCAGATAAGCTAGAATAAGTTAACATAAGTTAGAAAAAGTTAGCTAAAAAGTTAACTTGGGCTTAGTAACTTCCATTTCTTCCAACCAACCTTCTAATAACTTCCCCCAGGGACTTACTACATGGGGGTTACTAACATCTATATCTTAACTTAGGCCACACGCACAATCTTAGAGAAGATGCTGTGCTTTGGCTGCGGGCTGCCGCAAGCCTCCGCGTGAGAGCGAGGAGACGAGCGTAGGAGTGAGGGAGAGTTGGGTTATGTGCCAAAAAGGCAAGCTATGGCGCACGACTTCGATCCGCCTTGCGTCGCTGACAGGCACGCTGATGTTCATGGCAGCGATGCGAACATTGCGCACGACACGACCTCCGGTCTCGCAGCAAACACGGGCAAGGGCCACATGGCACGACGGTCAAGGTGGAACATGGTGCCACAGGGCTCGGTGGTCAATCAAGGGGTGAAGGCTTCGGCCGAGCATGCGCAGGGGCAAAGCGCCAGGGGCAGACCCAGCCGCTAACAATTGCAATATATTGCAATGCCCCGGGCATCCTGGATCGGCACATCAAGATTCATGACTGACACAGCAACACCCGCAACACAGGCAGTTCGACGAGGTTTTGAACATTTCGGATTTCGGTTTGTGTATTTAAATTAGGGGGTTCTCACTGGATCCTCGTCGGCGTCGTCCTGGCATCAAACCGCTCTCATGTTGCTCTGAGCGCTCGCTCTTTGTTCACGCTGTGGGGACAAGCTTCGGTGCGGCAGTGCACTTCGGGTGGGGTGACAGGTGCTGGGCAACTGTGCGAACGAAGGATGATTGCAGATTGCAGATCTATGCCGTAGGCATGCATGCCACAACTTGCGTCAAATACCGCGAAAGTATGATCACGCCCAGGATGCCAAAACCAAAGGGGTCAGAAGACGGGCTGCTTGCCGCACGTGACTTCCAGATCGTTTCGTTAACTTGTTTTTTGTACATGTCGCATCCTTCTCCACACTCCCAGATCTCAGAACGCGCAACTCTCGCCGGCAGTAGCCAGGGGCAGGGGCGATGCTGCTTTCGTGAAAGCAAATAAAATTCTGGCGAAAGCCGAGCAGGCGAGCAAGAAGATCAATGCGAGTTGACATTGACGGTCGTGTCAGTCACCGCTCGAGCTCGGTACCGGGAGATTTCAGAATCAAGCGGCACGCTTCGACACTTGCATGCACACGCATCGATAAGCGAGCCGAAGGTGGTGTCACGCATCGATAAGCGAGCCGAAGGTGGTGTCTTCCGCGAGTTGCACCGGAGCCCGCCGGCTGGTGATGAGCTACGACTGTCATTGGGTGGATACTGGGGGCGTGCACACGGACATTGCAAGCAACAGTGGCTCAGAGCTCGGCAGCAAACCCAGGGCGATTTTTGTCTGTCGCTGCTCTTTTGCAAATGCATCTGTGCATCCCTTTACGCCGGGGCTAAACGTTGCAGCTCAAGGAGTGGGGGGGAGTCGGGAGGAGGTTCGTCGAGAAGGCGAACAAGACCGACCGGAAAAGAACGGTGGCACAGCTATGCACAGCTCGAGTAAAGCATCCACCAAATCTGATGCCAGCCGACACCTCAACGTTCTGCTGATCCCCACACGCTTTTTTGAGCCAGTGCAAGAGGCCGTCCCAAGCAACACGCTGCAAACTTGGGGATGCGAATGCCACGCAAGGCTTGCTCGACCCATGCTGGCAGCGTGAAGCGGCCAGGCCATGCCAGGCCAACAGTTCGCACAGCTTACAGAGTCGAGTAGAGGTCGGTGAGGGATGCCTCTTTGCTCGAACGCCCCCATGTCTCCCGCACGAAGTGCAAGCAACTCCGCGGTATTGGTGCCGGTTCTGCGCTTCTCCACTCGCATCCACTTGCCGTGGCCACAGGGCATCAAGTAACGTTCCGGTTATATCCGTTTGATCTTGATGATTCCCGAAAACAGGGGGTGGCAATTGGCCAGCTGCTGGTGCTGGAAGAGACTCAGAAGCTGTAGTGACGTCGTGAAGTGCAGGGACTCACAACGCAGCGGCTCTCAGCAGAAAGTATAGATTCAAGATTCGTCGAGGTTTCGGTGGCCTTCGCTGGCAACTGTCGCCTTGTCGCTTGGCGACTGCACTTTCCAGCCGCAGCTCTGGAGACTAAAAAACTTCCACAGTTTTCCTCCCCGTTCCATCGGGATAAAGACTGCAAAAACTGCCGCTCTAAGGCTCACTCCAGTACAACTTCGCTCTCGTAACGAATGTGCTGCAGGGGTTAACAAGACAGCAAATCGGCCGCTCACATTTTTGCCTGCTCGTGCTCCCGAGTCTAATTATCTTGTCTGGCTGCGCGAAACATCTCATGTTGATCCCACACGGGGACCATCAGGAGATCAGAAGCTAGAAGCTCCCCTATCAACAGCCACCTGGACGGCAAGCCCACGCATGACGCCGGCGTGGGTCTTCGCGCATGTTCGCCCCCTGCCTCTGCTTCCTCTTCCAGGAAGTGCGTCAAGGGCAACTCGCACCTCGGCTTGCCATCTGCCTCTTGGTTGTATGAGGAAGCGGATTGATCTTCTTTTTTGGTAGAGACAGCAGCCGTCTGAGCTGCCCAGCCATCTCTCCTCTGAGCGCTCCATTTCCGGCGTTTTGTCGTCGGACTCATCCAGATTGATCTGATGCCCTTCTGGTAGAACCAAGTCGTCTTCAGGCAAGGCCTGGCAAACATGCCCACGAGTTACACTCCGGTCTGCCACGTTCCTAAACCAAGCAGGAATGCCAAGAGAATGTACTCGAGCCTGGGCTTTCCAAGCATCGTCGATCACGTGCAAAAGCCCAACCTGCACCAAGGCTGGTGCAGTGATGAGCTATCGAAGAAATGCCAGAATGTTGGTCCCGAAGGCCTTCCAGCGGTGCCTGTGGCAGAATACACTGTCGGACATGTGCACTTGCGACCTGCAAATGCCGAAAGAATTCGACAGAAGAATGAAAAGCAACTGCCAACAGTCTTCTGCAGGATCCCCGTCCCATTTGGCTTCCCGCATGGGCCGGGCTAGCTGCGTCAGGCGTCCCAGCCGGTCTACTCGGGAGCCAAGCAAGTGAATGTACTCATGGCCCGCCCTGCATAAGCACTGCGGCTTGACGGATATGGCTTTGCGACGCAAGAACTTGTGTAGCCTTTTCGGATCTGCCGTCTTGTCACAGGCGAGGGTTTTTCCCTCCTAAGGGTGTGCTGCGTGCTCACATCACGAAAAGAGGGGCGGGGCTCAAGCCCCTGTATCCAAATGTGCATGAGATCTCCAGTGCCTATGTCCATACCATGGATCCGGATATGGTTAGGGATACCGGCCTTATGTCCCAACTTTCCCACCTGCGTCTCACACCTAGCGACCACCGATCAGACGTGAAAAACCGTACACATAGCGGTTCAGACTCAAAACTGCGGTAACACAGCCGTGAACCTCGGTGCTACGTTCACAGCGAGTGCGGCAGGCATCGTTAGTAGCACCGGGAGCCGGGCGCCTAGTCACCGTCAGAATCGCTACCACTGGAATCGCTATCCTCCCCCTGCAAGTTTCGGAACCATCGTGCAAACAAGCTGGAAAGAGGGCGTCTTCTGCATGGCCTTCTTGTCATCTTCATTATCACTGTCGGCCTGCTGCGGATTCGCATGATGCAGACTCGCAGACCACAGTACGCTTGGCATAGGACAGGCCTTCTGCTGCTTGCCGTCGCTGAGCTTCTCAACTTTGCTCTTGCCTTTGCTCTTCTCATCGTCTTCCTCCTCCTCGCTCTCGTCATCACCTCCGAGCCTGCCAGACGGGACTGGGATTGCAGTTAGACCTACGAGGAAGCTCTGAGGCGCGGGCTCGCCCATGAACTGTTGAAACAAAGTCGGCTGCAAATCCAGATCCTTTTCGAAGCGCGCTTCAGTTCAGCTCACCACGTTCGGCGTCTGCTGCGCTGCTGCGGAAAGCAGCCGCACTCTCAAGTCACAGCAACCGAGTCGGGTGAATACTTTAAGTGTAAGCTGTCTGCTAACACGAACGGAGGTCCTCATCCTCAGGATGAACAAAGATCTCGCGCTTCACCTTCGGAAGGACATGACGACTCGAAAGTGAGAGAGCTTCTGGGCCCGGGCCTCCTCCTCCGTGTGCACAACAAAGTTCAGGTCCACCTTCCAACAGCGATCAATCTGGGCGACTTCTCTGCGATGGCCCAGCGGCGAGGCGATGCGCGGCCTTCTGGTCGATGCCCACGTAGGAATCGCAGAGCGCATGGACGGTGAGGCTGTGTTTGCCCGGCCGGGAGACCTCCCAGACGGCGCCGCAACGGCTGAAAAAAGCCTATCTGCCCGTAAGGCCTGAAAGCGCAGTTTGGTTTCGACGACCCGGTCCGTGTCCCGGATTCGCCTTGCCGGAAGCCACCAGCTCGGAAAATGCACGCACGTGCATGTTGCCACAGTGCTTCGTGCTGGATACTAAGAGCGAAACTCGAACCCCATGATTCTTGTGTTCGGCGCACCCTCCACCTTGGCTCGTTCAACATCCAAGGGCGAGCCCATGTGTAGGCAGGAAGCTGAAGAGTCTGGCCAGGAAGATCCACCATTCTTCGAATTTGGGCTGCAACAAAGGCAACATGGCGATCAGAGCTTAGTGGTACCGGCAGGCCCAGGATGCTCAGACAGCTCTGGCCTCAGGGTAGAACGGTGCATGCACCGGGCCCATGGCCTAGCCAGGCTCATGCAGCGTGTCATTCGTTGTGGAGATAGCACAACGCGTGTCCTGTGGCATCTACACAGCAAAGGCCTCACCCTCCTGCAGATTTTTCCGCCTCAACAACGGAAAATGAGGAGCGAACCCCAGCAACCAACCAAACCGCTGAGGCAAAGGGCGTCAGTTGGCAGGTAACGGTCGCAATGTCACCAACAACAATGTCTTTCTCGTCCTCGACCTGAACTGCATTGCAGCTCAAGAAGCTCAAGCAATAAGTACGCCCAGTACGCAAATTCAAGTGCAGTGGGGCCTCTGTTATGGCCTTCAGTTCCATGTTGCTGACGTGAGCAGTGAATGCCTGACGCTAAAGTTCCCTCAGTGAAACTGGCAAGTACGCATACACAAATACTTTCACGTCTCACGTCACGTGCCAACAGTTGGACGTTCACCTCCACATCTGCAACTTGGTCAGGAGACATTGTGGTCAGCCCCTGCGCAGGGTTCCCACTAGCTGAATGCGAGGGGGGCGTCTCGCTGTGCCGCCTTCCTCTGATCGCGGTCTTTTTGCAGATAGTCCAGAAGCGTCGAAGTCTGAGTGGCTGCCGGAACGGGTCTCTGCTCCACAACCGAGGTCTTTCAAGCTTTGCAGGGATCCACGCTGTCATTGTATGAGGGGGTCAAGAAAATTCAAAACCAACAGTTCTGTGATCTGAGCTGTGAGCGGCATTCTTGCCCTTGAGGCAGTGCCTTGCAATAGCTTGGCGGCAAGACCCGTTTACAAGCCGGCATGTGAAATGCACAGTCTGTGTGTTCAATGCTCGTAGCCGCAGGTCTGACATGCCAGAAGCCTTGCTGAGAACCAGACTTGAGGATTTCCTCATTGAAGTGAGGAATTTGAAGGAGCTGTGAACTCTTGACGTCCAAGGCCTGCAGCTATCCGTTTCTCCCAGGGCACGCTTGTTCCTACGCGGGCATCTTGCCTGTATGAGGGAGCGTCGGAACTCGATCATGGCCTGGGCTGTGAAGAACCTGAGTTAGCAGCAGCAGGGACCGACTTCACCACGCCGGCTGCCTACGTTGAGACTGTCTGAATCTGCTGTCTGCAGGGATGCACAGCGCATATTAGTATAGACGGAGCAGCCATTCCCGCATGCAGGCGATCTCAATCATCGCCTGCGTAATCTTCTGCGAATGCCTGCCGCTGCTTCGTGACTGGGAGCCCGCTCAGGATCATTCTGCCACGTGACCGCAATATACATACGTACGTACGTACATACAGACAGACATACACGCGCGCACAGACGCGCAGACTCACGGACACAAAACACACCGCATTCCACAAATAGAAGCCACCAGAGACCTCCAGACTGCGCTACTTGTGTGCCACTGTGCTGTTGCTGATGTTTGCCATGCTCATGATGTCACATGCTGTTGAGTAGAGATGCGGCTCTGCGCAGTGAATCGCAGCAGATCAGACATGATCAGACCAAGCATTTGCAGGCTTTCGCGCCCTGTTGAAACGAGGATCAGGCTCCAACAACCAGAGTGACAAAGCAGAAGCGCAGCTATGCACAATGTGGATCCATGTCTGAGTGAGGCACTCGTTATGCGTTTTGACATGTTGCTGACAGTCATGCTGACGACCCTGCTGCGATTGCTTTGCAGTTCATACAAGCTGCGAGTTGTCCCATCCTTCTCACAGCATTGGCCGAAACGTCTTCCACCATGTCATGTAGTCTGTAGCTAAGGGTCCAGGATCGCTACAAGTGCCAGCGATGAAGTTCGTACAGCCCGGTGAGAGCTTCAAAGGCTTGCCTCAGCATCTCATCCAGATCTGCTCGGAGGTCGTCGGACATAAGGTGGTGTAGCCGCTGCATGTGGCCAAGAAGCAAGAAGTTGTTCCTGGCAGAGATGTGGAATGCTGAAGATTGATCGATTGATTGAACACTTGTCTGTGCGAGAATCCTCGCTAAGCAAGGTAGGTAAGTGCTCAAAACTTACCATGCTCCCGGAGGGGGGGGGGGCACTTGATGATGATGGGAGCCGTAAACTGACGCTTCTTGTGCTCGACGACCTGCGCGGAAAGCCTCGCACCGGCAGCTCTGAGTTCAGCTGAGTACTGCACTGCTCGTGCCCTTCTTGGAATCTGAGAGCATCACGTCTTCATCTCTGCATTGTCTGAAGGTCTCAGAGACATGCCCCTGCGGCTATGTAAATGTGATTGCAACTCCATCAGCATGAGCCACGGTTTGCCTGTATAGAGTTTTTTACACGCACAAACAGAACCATTCACGCTATCTGCGCAGACTCGACCACAAAACGTGCAATCCAAATCATTCTAGCATGTGGCCCAGCATGCTGAAGTAGTATAGGACCCAGGACTTAGAAGCCCACTCAAACCTCTGATGTGTGCGCCTGCTCTCTGCTGAAGCTGCGAGCAGCTCTGGGCAGTTCTTGAGCCGCGTGGCCTTGCGTGACAAGCACGGTGACTCGTAGATGTGACGCCGTAATAAAGGAGACAGCTTGGCAGCACACCTCGTTGATATAGTACCTGCACCGGCAGAGGTTGCAAGACTCCCACTGACTAATGCTTCCCTTAGGCCCCAGAACTGTTGTTCTGCTGAGATGCCCCATGAATTGCAGGGTCTCTATCATGACACCGTTGGCCGCGTAGTTTTTCGTCCTGTGGTGCTCAAGACGAGCCTTCGCTGATTCTGCATGATTGAGTAGCATCCCAGCAAATCCCCCACGGCATAAGGTTCAGCCTAAGCTTATCAGTAGGTGTGTATAACATGTCTCATGAACCTGACACAAAACTGAGGTCCTCTGGTAGTAGCAGATAAATGCCATGGGCACAACCTCACCAAACAACGGTCAGTGCTACTGATGTACGTTCCGCCTGGCCCTGATACAAATGTGCAAACAGAAGGCACTTGACAGCCCCCTTTCAGCTTCTGGCAAAGAGCAGCAGAAAGAAGAAGAGGCAAAGTATCATCTGGCATAACATTCTGGGAGGGTGGTGTGATTGCCCTGCTGTGTGCCGTATGTCAGGTGATGGCAACCCACGACATGACCTGCAGAATCATGTTACAACAGCAGAATACGCCGAGAAGACCAGATGATTCTCCTTCTCCAGCAAAAAGGGTGGCCTGTAGGGAAGGGCATGCAAATATGCTGTCTACATAAAACCCTGCGAAGCAGACTTGTTCGGTGATTGTGTTCGCCAAGGCCCGGGCAGCCCGATGCCAACTTTTGATGTCTGTGGACCATCCGGATTGCCGTACCTGCACAAACACATGTGTCAGATGGATGATGGACATACTGCTTCACGATCGTGCGGCACTTCTCGTAGTTGGCTTTAGCTGTCTCATCTGTTAGCGCGTTGTGTGCCTCGCAAAGAATTCGTGAATTCAATTGAGATTGCAGGCCATGAAAAGTCCGGCCGATGCCTTCGTGATCTGCATGAATCGTGAAGCAGCCAACGGATCATCAGGGTTTTTGTCCGGGTGGTATTTCAAAGACAGCTGCCGGTACGCCTTGCGATTTCTGCTCTCAGCTTAGCGAGGATAGAGCAAAAGACTCCAGACGATCAAGCCTTCTTGACTTCGGTTGCTGATGCGCCGGGACTGACATCCAGAATCTCGAATGGATCAAACCTTCAGGAATGCACGAAAGCGCGAGCTGGTGGGTTTCAATCACGTATCTCCCAGGGAAGGCTTGTCGGCAGCGCAACCTGCCTCTTGATCTCTTTCGCATCACCAAGATGCAAGTGGATCAGGTATATAGTCAACCTTCGACCAGTTCGGAGGCTTCGCTGCATAAGCGGAATGCGAAAGCAACACAAGACGATGCGGCTAAGTGCCCTGCCAAATGCCAGCCAACAGCGATAATTTGATGATCATGGTGAACGACGAGCCTAGCCGTGAGATCAGTGCAGTGCTACGATCCTTCCACAAACTGGTCATGACATTTTTCGACCTGCACTTGCTCTCCTTGCCTTTTGGCGGGCCTGACATCGGGTCTGCAATCGCTGTTCTCTCGATGGTGCACTAGCAAACAACCATTTCTAGCTGGAGGGCTTCGCCTTTTCTATCTTGTCCACCATCTGCGAGCCTTGGAAAACACAGCGAGAGGCCAGCAAGTGCCCGCATCCTTTTCTTGCCAAGGCAAGGGCTTTGGCAGTAGTGATATCTACTCCCAGATTTGCTTTTGGTAGGGAAATCCTGGCACCAAATGCACGGCAGGTGCAGTCCCTAGTTTGGTAGCTCGAGCTGCCTTTTCCACTTGGGCTTGACCGGGGAAGAGGAAGTTGTAGATGACTGAGCATGTCCATGGCACGGCCACAGTCACCAGCACCTGTCATCAATCACCGTCAAAGGCATGTGCCAGGCTACTAGACATGCACATGCATATCGAAGGCAGGACGGAGGTACGCTGCTGAAGAAGTAGTAGAAGGCCGTGTCATCGTATCCGAGAAGTCCCTCTTTCTGATCATCCTGGCACAGGTGAGCTGCATCATGAGGTTCGTATCAATTGGCTGACAACTTTTCAGTTGGATAACATGATTGAGAGAAGACGAACTCATCATCGTCACGGGCTAGGACACCGCAGACCGAAACGATTGACGGATGACGAAGGGCAACCATAGCTTTACCCTGCCCGTGGGCATCCCTAAGTCATTTGACTCCACTACTTCCACATATGACGGGTCCTTGGTGAAGGTGTCTTTGAAAGACATTGCTCACCTTCACTAAACAGGTTTCGCAATGCTGGCTGGAACCTTGACGGATACGATGAGAAGCCAACGCTGCGCAAGGTCCCAATCGCATTGACCAGAAAGCCAGTCTAGATATCGGGATGCTAAACGCCAGGTGTGAGTGGGTGGGCTAGGATGTGTCAGAAGTTGGTTTATCCTCCTATCTGTCAAACTTCCACATCCCACGACCAGTGGCTGAACAGGCTTGTCTGTCCAACATGTTCGTCACGCCGCTTGAGTTTGTGTTCAGAAACTGCAGATTGCCATCCGTGTGAGGCCACGGGCATTCATTGACAAAACACGCTTGCAACTGGACACATTGGCCAAAGCACTGCAGCAAGGAGGACTGCATGTACTTACGCGGCCTGGAGAAGAGTCCACCTTGGGCGGCTTCCCTGTGGAGCCGGTGACACGGCACAAATTGAAGCGACCATGCAGGGTTCCGGTTTAGTTTCGCTAGTTTGCTATCTTTGCTGGGGAAAGGTTCGAGGCGGAGAAGGGAACCTGTACAGGCATGCGTGTGGCAGGTAGTTTTGCTGCCTTGCCTGAGTTTCAGAGCAGTGCACGATTTGCCTACTCCTCTTCTCTCAGCTTCATCTTCATCGCATGCAAGTGGGCCTAGCAGATTGGAGCCCAGAGAGAAATGCTTTGAGAAAAGTAAGTGGGCTTCGGTCCTCGCACCTTGGTCTTCTCTTGCCGCTCCCCGGATTCCGAGATGCTCTTCTCGAAATGAGCCATGAAACGCATCATGTCTTGCACCTTGTTAGGATCAAGAGGTCGGGAACATCGGACTCGAAGCTCACAAGAATTTGACCTTCGTTCTTCGTTCTTGGCCGCCTGCCATGCTCTCTTGGCTCGTGGACCTCATCTGGAGCTCCATAGACATCCTCGGTGCACCAACTCGCAACATCCTGCAGCCTTCGAGCTCGGAACAGCTTTCGTTTGCCGCCTCGCTCTCACATCTTCCAAATGTCTGAGAACTTCGGGCTCCTGCATCGCAGTGTTAGGGCTCACCACCAGGACGGCCTTCCCTGTCTGCAGGGCTCACCTTCTGCTTGATCCTGCTGTCGAGCCTGGCAGACTCCACACTTCCGGACCTCGACCCTACTTCTGCAGAGCACCGTAAGGCCCCGTATGACACCAAGCATGTCAGGCCCACGAGCTGAACCGATCTTCGGCACGCTGCCGCATTTCGTGACCCTTGTGGCGCCGGGCCTTCACCCGGAATCCCCATGCTACGGAGATGTTCCAAACAGCGGATGAGAGGCGCCAACCTCGCGCTCCTCTGCCAGTCTTCGCCTGCATCTCGGAAAGTCTAAGCGTACGAAAAGAGCGTAGCGGAGCGGAAGCGAAGGGCCTCAAAGAGTGGAAGCGGCCCTGCATGTCACCCATGAAGCGATCGTGCTCTTCGGATCGCTCGGCCACCTCCGAAAGCGCGCCCCGTGGCTTTTGTTGGCGTTCTTTGGGGGGCGGTGTTTAAGCTTCTCGGGCCGCTGTGAATTGTCTCCATTTTTGGAAAGCCCGGTTAGACGGGGTGGCTTGCAAACACGGATGCAGATTTCTACATGAAGAAAGTAAGCGGCGCTGCTGCAGGGGAGCAGCTGGCAGGCAGTTTCTGCATGCATGTCATCTGGGAAAGCTGCGCGGCCTGCCTGCTCAGCCAAGAATTCCTTATGCCTCAGAAAACAAACAAAGCTGAACTCAGCATCATCTCAGACTGAAGACGCAGTTTCATTTCCACCTCTAGCCACGAGCACGGGTGAACTGGAATGCTTCTGGGTGTTGGTCATCCCGTAGCACTACATCATTTCCTCCTGGCTCGTGTCTGGCTTGATTCTGCAAAGCATGCCAAAACGCCCCAACATAGGTTGTGGCATCCGGTGGTAGGTCAAGCACTTTACTTTCATTGTCCTGAAGAGGATTTATGCCCTCAACGACTTGACGGCCGGGAAAAGGCTCCGGAACATGAGAGCCGAAAACACACACGGACAGGCAGACAGACAGCATGCCATGGCATAATGCCCTGAGCATCCGAGCATCGACCGAACGCCAAGACCAGATTCCGATTTGTGAAGTAAGTGCACGTCGCAGGTTTGAGGGATTTGAGCTGTGGTTGCCTGCAAGTCCCCTCAGCCTTCAGTGCTCACCAGAGGCCGAGCTCTGTACTTGCTCAATGCGGCCAGCAAAGGCTCCGTCTCAGCGGCTGCGTGAGCAAGGCAATCCTCTTCGCGCCAGCTTAAGAGCTGATGAAAGCCAACGCAATTTTTGCACCTCCGTGTTCCGTCCATCCCAGGAAGGCAACAGTCAACTGAGAAGACCAGCTCAACACCCTCGGTGCAGTCCTCGTGCTCCTGCACTATGGCCGCATCCAAGGTCGTGATGGTTTCACCTTGATTGTGGTCTTCAGTGCATTATTATCGTTGCTGCCTCAATGCACAGATGGAGATTGCGAGACTGAGAGCTCTACCCATTTTGGTAGATCGCGTAGTGAGCTCGCTTTTGTCATCAGCCTCAACACAGTGGCAAGCTTCGACTGTCGTGTGAAATCTCTGTTCATCAACTCCAGATGTCGGACTAGGCAGCAAGCAAAATTCTGCTTCCATGTTCGTTTGCGCTCAGCAACGGTGTCCACGAACTCCTTGCAAAAGTCCTGAACATGGGGACGGAACGGGTTCAAGAGATCGGCACAAAGCCAGCCTTGCCTTGAGCTGGTCGAGATTCAACTTGGCTTCTCTGTCCGACTTCGCCCGCATCGCCACCAAGCGGTCCAAGATCTGTGAGGGTTCAGCATAGACTACAGTTCCGCATGCATCATCGGAACTCCTGCACAATGTCTGCACATATTACTCGTGTAGGCGTGCTAGGTGATCAGTCCCACCTCTTTGTTCCGCTGGTCATACAGCTTTGCTAGCACGCCGCGGCCCTGACGAACAGAATAAGTGTCTAAAACACTTGGAGGAGACCGGGTACCCATGTGCCTCTCGTGCTTCTGCAAAGGAAGCTGCGATGTCATCATGCCTGGGAATTGGCTAAGATGCTCCAGGCATGTGAAGGCTAAAGGGCGCAGGTTGCAAGATCAATGGGCCCGTGCTCTCTGCAGTAGATCTCCAGCTTCTCATCCTGGAACGGCCTGGTGGAGTGCAGCGCGAGCATGGCAAGTGTGCTCCAATGCCAATCCTGTGGGCTGGACGAGAGCTCAGCTTCCGCAGCGGTTATTTGAATAACCTCGTTCTTGGTAAGCCTGCAGAACTTCGGTTTCCGTGGAGTTAATCGTAAAGGAACACTGGGTATGCGGCGCTGGGATCCCTTTGCTTTCTTTGCCCTCCTTTTGTCGCGGCTTCCGACCGGGAACCTTCAGGGATGACAAAGGCATCGGGATCGGCTAATCTGTTAGCATGGCTATTGCGGAGTATCAGCCAGGTTGCCATGGTCGCCATGTCTGCTCAAGGCACGGATGGACCGAAATTGACCAAGCGGTGTCCCCTCCCGGGTTGCTCAAAATGGTTGGCCACTCCTGCTCGCGAATCTCTCCACCCTTTGCATTCGAAAACAGCTGCCTCTCATTCATGTGCCTTTGCTTGAGCACCGTGCTGGATTTAAAGCGTCAGAGTCCGACAGCAGCCTGGCTGCCATACATGGAAGCCTTACAGCCTTTTCGCGCAGTCGCATGAGTCCACGGCTGTGCCCGCACTGTCTGACAGCCAGTCTGTTGCTAGAAAGTAAGTCA
Organism: Symbiodinium sp. clade A Y106; assembly: GCA_003297005.1. Lineage (NCBI taxonomy): Eukaryota > Dinophyceae > Suessiales > Symbiodiniaceae > Symbiodinium > Symbiodinium sp. clade A. Next base: position 88,559 of record BGNK01001301.1, on the reverse strand, counting down.
GTAAGCCTGATCTTGCCTGCAGTGCAGCACAGCCGCATCTGATTTTGGTCTTACACTTTCGCAGTGGGCAGTCTGCAGTGCTCTTGGAGCACAGCAGCAGAGCCAGGCGAAATGCCGCAGAGGGGCTTATAGCGGATAGCGGATCTAGCAGATAGCAGCTTCTGACACTGCATAGATCAGAAAGCTGACGAAGAGGTCCAGCTTAATTATGTACAACAGATGTCGGGAGATGGGATCCACGCTTAGTCTGTGGACCAGATTTACTCTTCCACTTCCATGGAGCCGCCGGCCGCCTTCTCGACCTATCTGGTCTCGTCTTGAGTCTTGTCTTTGTCCGCAAGATTATGCAGCCCGCCTTGACCTTCTGTCTCGCCTTTGCTTTTGTAGATCCCGCGAACTCCTGCGGCCACAAGGATGCCGCCATCCCGGTAAGACATGCATCCCCGACAGCGGAGCGGGCTTTTAGCCTTGAAAACGGTTGTGCTGGTACAGTCCTTCTGGTAACGCAAGGCCTTTTCTTTGTTCGGCCCTTCCAAGAGGTGAGCACTCTTCGCCTATGTGGGGGTCAGGGAGAGCTTGCGGCCAACGGAAAACCCAAAATGCTCTGCGAAATCCTGAGCTTCCAACAATTTCCTTCTGTGCACTCGTCTGCCGTTTCCTGAACAGGTCGCGATGAAATCTGGCTCAAGCTTCAAGCCATTGAAGCGCATTTTCGTTTCGTACTCCAGTGTGAGAACGTCACGTTGCTGCGACACCCACTTCTCGCCTGAGTTGCGCGGCCAATCGAGCCTTGTGGAAGCGCCTTGGTGTGCCAGAAGCAGGAACGTAACCAGCGAGGACTCGCGTCTTTTTCGACCCGAGATGATGGCAGGCGGCAGCAGTGATACACAGTCCCCAGTTCGCAAAATGATCTCTCTTGGTCTCCGGCTCCTTCCGCACAGACCTGATCCTTTCTACGATCTGCATGGCTCGCACCTTGGGCCGGCAGTCAGCCCCATTTTCTGGCATATTGCTGCAGTGAACGCAGGCGCTGTATCTCAGCATGATGCCGTCTTGACCATCAAGTTCCGGTTATACCTCCACCGTCAACCAACACAAAAACAGTAGTTGCAAGGATTCAAATTGTTAGTCATCCATGTGCCACTAGCGACCGGGGCCCTGGCCTGGTGGGGGTGAGTCGCTTCTTCTCGAAGTTGAAAGTAGAGTCAACGACCATCTCCTGCGGTGGACATGCCGTGCTTCTGAGACGCAACCTCCTGCGTGGAGTCTGAACGCGTCCTTCCCACGCGCACGCCGGTATGCCTGAGCACACACGAGCACAAAAAACGAGGTGTCTGAGCTCCAGAAACCAGGCTGTCAAATTACATGCGGCTTCCGAGCATGGCCTTTGTCCACTTCAACTTTCGAGGATTGTGCTTCATCTTGAAGTGCTTGTGACACTTTGAGCCTGATGCCAAGGAAGCATGCTCTGATGCTGAACATCACACCACCAAAGACCAAATGACGTCACGAGCAGATGAAGCGAGGCACGGGCAGACGAGCATGTCGAAAACCCCAGCATTTGCAACACAACCCACAGCGCAATATAAACGTTTCTATTCAATATTAATAACATGTGCACGAACCCCAATATGAACTGTTTGGGGAAAAGTCTTCTGGCCGACAAAGTAGGCTTAGAGTGCAGGCCAGGAGGCGGCAGAAGCGAAAGGTCTTGCAGTCGTTTCGCACAAACCTCATGTCAATTTCGATTACCCAGCAGCCACTCCCACGACTCCCCACTAAACAAGCCGGGAAGCTGAATGCCGTGACCAGGGTAGATGCTGCTGGAGCAGAACCAGCACCTTGGCCAAGAAAACTGCTGGGGCAGGACAACTGGCGACACTTGTGGGAACAACCGAATGCAAGCACAGTGCTAGCGACAATGGTTCAACACCAGTGGAGCTGAATGCAACAAGTCTCTCGACGAGAAGACCTATATTGTCCCCGATCTGAGGTGCCAACTTTTCGATCCGCATGCTTCCTTCGTGCCCGCTTGACGCCTTCCCATGGAGTGCTCTATGTCGCGCCGAAACTGAAATCTTCTCGAAACGAGGGCTGTGAACGTATCACCGAAGTCTAGCCCAGCCTGCTGCAGGCGCCCGGGATTCGGCTCAAACGGCCCTCTGAGATATACTTGCAGCGAGAGTGCACGCGCTTCCACCTCGTTTCTAAGGCAGAGCCTCGCTGGTTATTGTCCCCTGGATGTGGGAAACCAGAAAAAGCCATGAACATCCAAATTCTAAAACACCCAAGAGCATGTAGCTTCTGCCAGCTCCCAAACATCCAAACATTTTGTAAATCATGTTACCGCCATACGTGCACGTAGGACAGGTTGGCTGTCTACTGCAAGGCCTCTAATCCAGATGTCGTGGAGTGTCTCGACAGTGTTCGGCAGCTTGGATTACGAAGTAGTACTGCGCCCTTGCTTCGAGCACGTCGGTTTGCAAGTTTCAGCAAAACACAATAAAACTGCCTACGCAGAACTGTCTCCTATGTAGCTGCAGTGGATTTTTTCCATTGAACCGTCTGCGCAATCATCCAAAGCCTGAGGGGCAACAGGGGGCAATGTCACGATGATAGCTGCCTCTTGGACTCTTACGATGATGTACTTGCAAAGCATGCATCGAACTGAAGCTCACAAGTTTTGGTCCAGCATGCGCCAGAAGTTCTAAGACTCTCCAAGAGTAGCATGGCAACAAACGGACGGCGACAGTTTACATCAAGTGCTATTTCCGTGCTCTAATGTACTTGGCAAGTCATGTTTTGTTCCCGTGGGCACCCATCTAGCCGCTTGCCATCTGACCCGGGCTCGAATGTGCAGTCATTAAGGCGTCTGTGGGCAACTTCAAGGTATGATGATGCTCCACAGACTTAGCAACAAGCCTCTGTACACTTTACACTTTCAAGCCTCACTCTACAATGCCCCAGGCCCCACGCGATTTGTAGTGAGGGTCTGAAGATGCTCAAGAGACACACTCAAACACCACTCTACCAAGGTAACACCAAAATGCTGCCGCTCGGCACAAGTCCAGCACACAGACTTGACTGGGAGGTGTACGTTAAGAGTCTCATTGTCGACCCCAGCACCCCCCCTTGCAATACTGGAGTCAAAGGAAAACCTGTCAATTACAACCAGTTGGGCAGGTACTCGCCAAGCCCGGAGCCGTCGGCACACGACTTCAAGTGATGAAGCAACTTGACTGCTTTTGGTCACAGGAAAATCAGCGGATGGGGCCAGCAACAAAGCCACCACCGTACCCAGAGTTCTTGAAAGAGAAGCGAAAGTTTCTGGCCTGGCACGGCGCCGCTGTGGTAGTCATGGTTGTTGTAGTAGTGGTGGCAGTGCCGGCAGTAGTGCTACCAACTGCTGGTAGCAGTAGCAGTAGCAGTGGAAGTAACAGTGGTAGCAGGGCTGGTTGTATAGCCACCTTGGATACCGTAGATTCGCCGTAGATCCTATGCTTCCAACACCAGATAGATTTCTCATGGCCACCGCTTTCTGCATCTTCCAACTCCACTGAGCTTCTTGGACAGCAAGGGCCGACTGCAATGATGATGAGAGTCTGGGCAATGCCACTTGATCTCTCTCATTCCAGGGACCCATGTGCTGACCAGATGCCCACAAGACCAGGATGCCTCCGACAAAGCACACGGCTGTAAGAACGGCAATTCTGCTCCCTGTAAGCATGCGGCACGTGCCGTTTGGTGCCGGTGTTCTGTTGATTCCCGTGGTTCTCTTCATCTGGGTCACGGGAGATGCGAGAGATGCGACACATCAACAGGACCATCTTCGGCATCAAACTTTTCCTCAACAGGGCATGGCTATGTCTACAGGGAGTCAAACGCCGATGCTAGAAATGATGCCTGAGCCAAAACTCAGTGAGGGACACTGAACGCTTTAAAGAGTCGAGGTTTAGTCACTTTTGCCTTGTACCTGAGGTGCTATAGTGCCCCGCTTTGGACTTCACTTCCTCATCAGGACAGTGATTCAAGAAGCACCGCATCACGCTTTATACGCCAAGCAAACAGTCATCGAGACACAAAGGGAACCCACGACCAGGCACCAGTACCGCAGAGACAAGCCTTTGTATGGGGGGGCAAGCCTAGTTGCTCGGTAGACCTCTCTAACATCAGCACAGTCACGCCGGGGCATGTTGCAAGGCTTACTCACGTATCTCCATTTTACCGCTTTTGTACCGTTCCTACACTTGCCCGCGAATCTGGCTAGACCTCCATACTCTTGCTACTAGTATCACTGATGAATGAAACCCTACGTAAGCGTCGTCGACCGTCCGGTAGTATTCACTGCTTGCATCGCCAAGTTCTTATGCCATCCTCAGTGCCGTGATATCGCACAGAATGCTCGCCGTCTCGCCGTTTCCATGGTGGTTTTAACCTGCTTGCACCGTTCCTCCCGCCATCTCCACAACACTACACTGCTGGCGTGACCTCACCGTCTTGGCAGCGTCACATTCCAACGCCACACCTATTCTACTTTGCACGGGCTGTGGCTCTTCGAAACCAAGCCCTCGAAGAAGTCTTATGATTGCCCGGGCAGGAAAGTGAAAATGTGATACGATAATTTCGTGAAACTGTTGAATTGAATCATGCAAGAATAGGCTGCTGACTGTGCGGCAATTGCATTGCCACGTCTCGTCTGCGCTCTGGTATGTACAAGTCGCTCTATATCGCAAGGTTTCAGCGATGGTCCGGGTTCGCCGGTCGATCCTGCAGTATACGTTTAGTCTAACAGAAAGGATATGTCGGATGTCTCACAGCGGCGGCGGAGTTTCGGGGCCTCGTGCAGCTGGACGAAAGAGGGGAATGTTCTCTGTCGCAAGCGGTCCAGCTCCTCCCACTTCGAGTCTGAGTCACGAAGAGTACCAAAAAGAACCATGGATAGCCAGTGTTGCGTAAATGTGTGGTGAAACCCTCTGCACACAGGGAAGGGCTTCTGAGATCAATAAACATGGGGTTGGGATAGTGATGAGTGTCCTTGTGCAGGATCTCGATTTCCTCCGTGTTCTTCTTGGCCTCAGCAGCCACATCTGCGCTTGGAAAAGGCTACAAGACTCAGAGCAGGCAGCAACTGAGATGATGGCCACCTCCATCAGCTTCTGACGGCTTCTCAACTGAGCGTGCGGCGCTTGAAATCAATGCAAAAGACTGGTTTAAGTAAGTATCTCTGCATTTGTTGCCAGGCTGAAGCTCAGGGCCTCTTTGAAGGCAGCATGGGCCGCCTTAGCCGCACCCTCATCTTCCTGACAAGCGGAGCAGAGATTCCAACGCTAAACGCTCTCCGAATGTTCCCGAACTGGAGACCCTGTCGTGTTCATGACGGCAACGAAACTGGAAGCCCGCGAAAAAACTTGAAGCAACGAGCCGGGATGCGCAGCAAGAACCGACTCGAAGATAATCATGGCAGCTCCTATGGTCCTATGGGTTGCATGTGCACAGGGTTTTACTGGGGAAGCAGAGGCCGCTCAGCCGTGTTGCGCACCTCGAATCCGTGGCTTCTCGGCGCCGATTTGGGGTTCCGAAAGGATGCATAAGGGGTGCTAGCCCAGTCGCCGAAAAAGATTGATCCTGTGCTTCTTAAGAGCACAACAGGCACCAGTCCAGAAATCAAAGGCAGTGGAAAAAACAGTTAAAACCATGTTTGTTGAATCGCTTCCTGGTCCGGTCAAGGGCGCATTCTAGGTCCGGCCTGGGGATGGACGTCTCTTCTCATCGTTGATTCGCGTGCTCATTCTTCCGTGGCTGCGATTGCTATTTGCGTGCCCCTGATAGTTTTTCTTGATGTATGCTAACATGGTTAACCACTTATTGAAACAGTCATCTTCAAGAAAAGAAAATCGTGATTGACTTGTCCAGCACCCGTCCAGCGCAAGCACAATGACAAGCCCAGGGACAGCCAGCGAGGGAGGCGAGGGCGGGAGATGGAGAGGGGAGGCCGTGGCTAGGAGCTCATTCATGGGCAGCTTGCTTTCTTCAGATCACTGCGAGCTTGACAATGGCTATGAAGGGCTACATGGGCAATTATCGGCGAAAGGAGGCGGTCCTCAACGCGACCGCCACCTCCTGTCTTTTGTGGTTGGCCGGAGGGCGCACGCAGGCGTCGAATGTGCTCCCGCTGAATCACATTCTGCTGGAGTTCTCGAAGCTTCCTGGCTGCAGTCGCGCCACATGTTAAGCAGCCCAGCCTAGCGGACAGCAATTGGCGACACATCATGAACTTTGGAAAGTGCGGCTTCTCGAGCATTCCGTTCTCGTTCTTTCCTAACCAACGCAGGGCAGGAGTCAAAGATCATGGCGTCGGTGCTGCGGCGCTTGCATCATCTCCCACACTCTCCCTTGCGTGAAGCCTCATGTCGCCAAGCCACTGAGCTTTGCTGCATGGGCAAGCATCGAATACTGCTTCTTCAATGCCTTGCCATGCTGTCAAAGTCGCCCTAAATAAGGCAACGCAGCGACGCAAATTGGCAAATGTTGATGTCAAAGCCTGCTCTTTCTTCTCGGTCGCTTCGCTTAGATGCTCGATCTTGCCTCGCCATGGGGCCATGGCCGGACCGCGACGCCGTCGCTAGTGCCACGCGGGCATTTGTGCCCTGAAACTGGGCAACCCACGTTCCAGCAGATCCGATTCCGCTTTGTTTCTGCCTGGAAGCTGCAAGCAACGCACCTGGAATGCCTCAAAGTATGCCAGGCCTTCCTCACCGCCCTTCAGCAGCGACTGCAGGTCCTGGAACCGACTCATCAGGACATCTCGCACACACACACACACAGAGCCCATCACAAGCGCCTTTGTCACTCGAAGCATGTGTACATCTTTGGTACGCTCCTGTTGAGGCAACGGTGACCACATCCACAGCACAAGTCTTGGACAGGTCTTGCCTCGAGATCTGTCGTCTGAAGTGCCAGCATCTCATGCTCCCAGTCCAGTGTGCTCAAAGACTTTCTGAACTCCTCGCACCGCAAGCAAGAGCACGGTTAGAAGACCAGTTTGCATCTTCTTAGCTCTTAGGCTCCTTGATCTTTGTGAGGATGTGCACCTTGTCCTTGCCCAGTTCCGTGATGCGCCGATTGCGTGACTCCACGACCTGTCCAAGACTTTCTCAGCGTGGTGACCGGCATTTCACATCGCTGTATCGCTCCTCCTGATCGATAACAATGGCATCTGAGTAGTCCGTGACCACTGCTGCTTGTGGGACTTCGACCTGGAGCAGGTTTCTCAACGAACCTGTCGGACTCGCATCAAACTACCGAATCTGCCTGACCCTGCTTCAGCTTGAAGAGGATTTCGATGTCGTAGAGCTCTCGGCCCATCAGCGCCTGCAAGGAAGAGCTCAAGGAATCAACGCCATTTTGCGGGGCCGACTGGAAGATCGTGAATCAGAACTTCAGTTGACGGTGTCCTTGTGCTCGCGGAGCTCCCTCTCGAGCCGGTCATTCTCGGCTTTGGCCTCCATGCACCTGGAAGAGAACAAAGAGCAACAGAGCACAGAATCCACGGAGCCACCATGGCCGGCAGCGCATCCCCGGACCCGGCGCGGGCTCGGAAGCTCTGAGCAGACGGCTCGCGCTCCAAATGCCCGAGGAAGCCGCCCATCTCACTGAGAACAGCAGCCTCGGAGGAGCTTTCGGCGGAGGTGTACTTGTAAGGCTTAGTCTTAAGTCTTAAGCCTTAAGCATGCAAAAAAGGGCTGTGGCTCCGACACCGCGGGCAACTTCAGCCTCTGCTCGAAGCTTCTCTGCCCGAAGCTCAAGCATTCGGTTGAAGCTATCCTGTGGTCATTTTCTGATCCACAGCAGCTCACATCATGCATCCGAGGCCGTCCTCGTCAACTCCTTCTGGGCAGTCCTTCCCGACAGGCGCAAGAACCGTTCCAGCCATCCCAGCCCAGCGTTGCTAAGGCCCTTCCCAGCAGTGCAAGGCCTCGAACTTGATGTCGTCCTCTACTTGGAGTTGCTTCTCCTTCGGCCTCGGAGAGCTCAAGAGAGCCATGGTTTGCTAATGGAGAACTGGGGCTTTGCGTTCAGGTCTCGGGCTCGACTCCCAGATCCGGGTACGGATCGGCGGCCGCTTCCTGGCTTTCTTGCGGCTCGAAAGATTTCAAAACGCTGGACACACATCTGAGGCCTCCAGGAGGTTGAAGCCGGGCACGCCCTTGTTGGGGATTCCCACCGTCGAGGCCTCAGAGGGAAGAGGGAGAGAGGCAAGCGAAAGTGACAGACATGTCGCCGCAGGCAACGGCACAGAGCACCCTTGCTGTCTACAGATCTCTTCCAGTACAGAGCCGTCGGCGCTTCTTCGCATCCGCCCGCCATCTTCTTTTTCTGAGGCAAATGACTTCGCCTGAGGCTTAAGAAAGATTCGGGCTGCGCTACGACCGCTGCATACCGCTGCGATGCTGTGGTAGTGGTAGCAATTGGGCAGTGAGTCATGCACTCGATTCAGCGGCTCCTTCTTCCTGCGGAACAGCCTGGCAAAGAAGGGAACCGGGGGCGTGCAGCCGGTGCTACAGGAGTCGTGGCGTTGGTTTCAGCACTGAGGCGGAGGCTGGAGAAGGGCGGTAATGGCCTGGGCTGGAGGTGCGGAGGTGTGTGTGCTGTGAGCTGGGACTTAGCTTCGGCCTTTCGGGATCGCACATTTGCCTCGAGGGTCGAGTTTGCAAAAGCCTGCCTGAAATATTGGGCCGAGGAGACCTGACAGCAAGGTTCTTCCCTGGCAAAAACGTCACAAGACAGTCATGGTCCGTGCCTCTTTCTCAGATCGCACCCGATCGTCCTTGCATAGATTCCCAAACTGAGCGACGTTCGTGGGCCAGCTCCCCGCCGCGCCTGCTCTCCTTTTGCCTTCTGGACGTCTGCGGAGAACGCCTAAGAGCACACGTCTTACGTTGCGCATGGAAAACCTGGTCAAAACTGTGTGATAGCTACTGCAATTCCGACCCCTCACTTATGTACGCCACTGCAACTCCAGCAAAGGTTCAGACGTTGAATCGCGCATCACATGCCTGCACGGTCTGTTGTGCAGCTGCCTTGGCCGCATGGAACGCAAATTGCGGTGCAGTTTCTGGCAATGTGAGCTTTCGGTGCGAAAGTCTGCTAAATCCGAGTATACGGGAGTATACTGGCGTGTACTCTTCTGTCTTCAACACTACTTTCAAGCAAGAAGAGCCCATGCACAGTCACGTCCCTGCCTTCCTGCTACGACCGAGGCCTTTGCCAAGTCGAACTGGGCTTGCTCGCGGACGAGGTTGTCCTCCACGTTTTGCAACAGCGCCAGCTGCAAACGCGCGCAGTACCTCAGCTGACAAAATGTCGACAGTCGTCGCGATCGCTTGCGGCAGCATGCCCTACTAGGTTCAGTTCCACAGCACGTTGATGGTTCCTTTTTAACGAACCGGCGAAATCATCTTGCAGATACATTGCAGGATACTGACAAATACCAGCTTCAGACATCCTCCAGCTTGAGTATTTGCACTACATGTGCAAGGACGAAATGTCCACCCTTAAGTAACGCCTACTTCTAAGGGCGATGGAGCGTTTTGACCTGCTTGCCGTGACACATGGCTTGCTTCGAACGGAATGCTGCACCGGTTGATGGCCAAACACCAGACCAACCACAAATGTGAGCGTGTTTGCCCCCAAGCCGGACCTACAAACTCAATTCAGCTGTGGGCACATGATAGTAAATGAGATCAGCTCAAACAGCATTCTGCGTTTCTGTGTTCGCTGTGCTTGGAAATGTGTGAGGTGCTGCTACAAGTACCACCCGACCAACGCACACTGTTCGGCCGGCACCGGCAGTGTACAGAGTAGAACGCTGACTGACCACAAACCGGGGCCGGAACAGCTCCTGACAAAGAAACTTGGCATCGTGGGAGAAACCTGACTTCCAAGCCACATTTGCCAATAGCCGTCCACGACAAACAGGCCAGATTCCTCTGAGATCATCATCTACAATCCAATACACAAATTCTCAGCCCTGTGCGCTCGTGGTGAAGCTTTTTCAGGAGGCCTTCAAACTGGAGGGTCCTTGGCATCACGGATGGCAAGCATGTTCCTTCGGCTACTGTCACTGCAGTTCAAGGCAGCTTTACGATATCGACCTGCAACGCACAGCAGCTATCGTCTTCCATCCACAACTGGGATGCCCACAGTTCTTGAACACCAGCGCGGAGTGTCTTCCTGGCAATGTGCAGCCGTTGAGTTGTAGAGCTTGCGAATAAAAATTGAAAGATGCCGAATGCATGACAGAGAGGCAACTCTGCAGAGAGCTGCTTCCGGTAGGCATCCTGCGCCTCGGCAAGGGCCTGACACAGAGAAGCAAGCTGCTACGAATTCGGGGGTCCTATACGGGCTGCTACACGAGATACTACAGAGGTTTAGGGGGTTTCCTTGGGTTCGTGATGTGGCCATATCGGACAGGAACAACTAATTGCATTCGCAATCCTGAAAGTGGCACACATTCTGATAAATGCGCCAATACTTTGGAGAGTGCCCTGTTCTGAGTCTGTTTTTCCGCTGAGCCAAGCGAAACCCTAAACCCGCAGCCTTAGACCGGGTAAGCTTCAAGCCCCAACCTTTAGAAGGCGGAAGCCATAACCGCCACTCCGTCAAATTCCCGTAAATGTTCCTTAAATGTAGGAACATCTAGGCTTTGCCAATCAAAGAATAGTCGAAACACAAAACATCCACAGGCAGACACTAAAGACATCTCCGAACAAATTGTGCACAGAAACGACCGAACCCGCAACAAGTTTGCACACAAAGGCTCCAGGATTTGCTGCGGTGGTCGCGTGGTTATATATATATATATATACATATATATATATATATACATACATATATACATATATACATGTGTATATATACATATGTTTACATATGTAAGTACAGACATCCGCGAAGCCGACCAGGCAAACAGACAGACAAACAGGAGTGCGGTAAGGAAGGCCTTCTCTTTTGCCTGGTACTCAGCAAAAGCCAGCTTTTGGGGTTCCGACCTTACATCCAAAGGCATCAGTGAGAAGCAATCTGAGACAGACGCAGCTGAGACAAGGACATATCTTCCTCCGGGATCTCATCCATCCATGGTTCCTTGTCTAGGACGATTTCCAGCGGGGTGAGGTCCTGCAAGCATGTGGCACTGGTAGTTGGATGAGCTTTCTTGTACACACTACACTGCTGCATTTGTGTTCGCTGAGGCCTTCTTTGTCTTCAGCGTCCCACCCATCATCTGCACCTGCACCGCAAAGCTTTGCAAAGTGGCGAAACCGCCGGCAAGTCACGGACGCGATGTCACCAACGATTCCGGAGGGCTGACCAGTGCACGCTGGCCAGCATCGTTCTCTCGGAGCTGTCGCAAGCGCTCCTTGATTGGGCATGAGAGAATGCCGTTCGTAGAACTGGTGGGGTTGAATTCGGAAATAAAGGTTCGTGTTCGTCCCAGGTGCACAAATCCGAGAAGTGTACCAAGTTGCTTGCGCATGTGTGCTGACAGGCACAAATCCGAGAAGTGTACCAAGGTCGCTTAAGCGCAGGTGCTGACACGCACAAATCGAGAAGTTGGCCATCGAATGNCGAGAAGTGTACCAAGTTGCTTGCGCATGTGTGCTGACAGGCACAAATCCGAGAAGTGTACCAAGGTCGCTTAAGCGCAGGTGCTGACACGCACAAATCGAGAAGTTGGCCATCGAATGCATGGCTCAAGATCAAGCAAGGATGACACGCACAAAACGGTGCGTGGACTCAGAGTTCAGGGTTGGTTTGCTTGACCGTGGTAGTGCAGTGCTATCCTATGCATTCTTTGCGACACTATGTACAATCCTCTAGATGATTTACCTTCGCAGTTTCATGTTNAGTGCTATCCTATGCATTCTTTGCGACACTATGTACAATCCTCTAGATGATTTACCTTCGCAGTTTCATGTTAGAACTCCTGGTAGTCCTGCACCTACTCACTACTCTATTGTGACGGCCAATAGCACCCCATCCCCAAGACATCATCAAGAGTTCGTAACTGTATACGGGCGGATACTCCTAGCCGGTGTCAAATTCTGCAGGAGCTCCTCCTCTTTGGCCGCTGCTTCTTCCATTGCTTTTTTCCTTGGTCGCGGCGGCTTCGGACGGCACCGTTCCTGCCAGAAGCACCGCTGGGCCGCTGGGATAGTGGCTCTTCCGGCGAGATCCACTTTTCAACTACAATCTCGCGATCCTTGTTCGGAGGGAGATACACATGCTGCTTACAAAGCATGACTCATGACTGCGCAACTCCGATGTGAGCAGCGCGTCCTGAACCTTGAGGACGGAATCCGAATCCTCGACTTCTTGCAGAGTCGGCTCTGGAACCTCCTCCTCAATCTGCAGCTCCTTAGATACTAGTAGCTTTCACGTCAGCCCGCGGCAATGGAAACGATTTACAATGCCGGCTTCCGGATAGGCCAGGCTTCGCCAAGAATTTGCCGGATGCGGCTGCACTTCTCCTTGATCCCATCCTTAGTTCGGAGATCCCATCTCTCTGTGAACACGCAGGCCGCTGTTCCTCAGCACTCGGCGATGATGTTCTTCTTGTCACCCTGGCAAGCCTTCTACGATTCTGTGCGGTTGGACGTTCTGCTGTCACACGATGCAGAGTTCACGCACTTGCAGTGTCAAATAGAACCTCAGACCATGCGACCTTGAAGAGTTCGTTGAAGTGCAAGCGGTAGTCTGCTGACAGCGATTGCAGCAGGTGGATCTGCAGCCACATTCACATTGGCTGCATCAAGCAAACTAAGAAGCAACCGACAATCACACGTCAAGCGATGGGAGAACTGCCTGCAGCCGGCGGCGGCTGTTTGTAACAAGCTCGAACGGCTCGTACAAGTACTTCTGCTCTTCGGCCACGATCTTGGCAGATCAGGGTCGCAAGTCTTGGGCATCGACATCTTGACTTCATAACTCGTCTGGGCTGGCTGCGGAATCTGCACTGGTTCCCCCTCCCGTGTCATCGGTCGCTTTGACACCTCAAGGTCTCACGTGCAAACTGCTACCGCTGTACCAAATTGACCAAACTCTGACTCGAGATCAACTGCCTCCTGAATCGTCTGACTTCTCTCTACCTTCCTTGGCTGCTTTGGCATCTTTCTCCTGCAGACAGTCTGAAGTTAAAGCAGTCATTCCAAAACGTGCCGCCGCCAGTAGTGCACAGACCTGCCTTTTGCTTCTCTGCTTCTTTTTCTGCCTGGGCCGGTGCAGGGTGTCGAAGCAAATATCCAAGCTGACACAATAAACACCGTCTTCGACTTCATCTTAAGCTGTATCCTACCCTCCCCGAACGCTCGAGATCCAGGCAGCAGCTTTCCTCTCCCTCGGTCGGGATGCACAGGCAAAGCAACGAGGCACGTCGACGAGATGTCCAGTCAAGGAACAGTGCTGCTTGCTTTGCTTGTTCCTCGATCTCCGCAAGCTGCTTTGCTCGTGCATCCGCGGCCTGTGGAACAGGATGAGCCATTTACGAGCCGAGCTCCGAGGGCAAAAGCAAAGATCGAGCACTGACGGACGCCTTGGTGTTTGCTGCCGGCCACCAATTCACTATGTACTGCTCTCGACCTGGCTTGACAGGCGTTGATAGAAAAAACCCATCGCTACAGCAGAAGCAGTGAACTTGCCTGTTGTGAAGTGATCCTCATCTAGCACGAGATCGTTCTTGAGTTCAGGTGGGCAATTGCTGCGCAGCCTGCAAACAAAGGCGCTCTCCATGCAGGCTGCGATGGATCTGTGGCTTCGCAGATCCAAGTGCAGCGCATTTGCAGCTCCAGCTGCTCACTCCGCCGCAGCATTCGGAGCTTCCGGGTCACGGTGCTCTCCTCCTGCGGCTCCAATCCACGAAATGACTCTGGTTTTGGACAGACCCGTTGAGTTGTGTCTCTCTTGCCCTGGAACTGGCCTAGATTCCCGGCCCCTTCCCTCCTACACCCAGGGCAGGAAGGAATAAAGGGAATGATTCGCTGACTCTCATGCGCGCCGGGGTCTCATTCGACTCCCTGTTACTGTAGCTCCCTGTTAGGCCACCACTTCCGACAATATGGGCATCGCTTGTCCATGGCTGTGCACAGGGCACAAGAAGCAGTGTGCCAAATGCAGGGGTGTTGCTAGGCGAGACCCTAGCAGACCGGTGACCATGCAGAATAGATGCTCGGAGATGAAGTACAGGCATCGACAGCGCCTGCTTTTCAAGCCCTGCTGACTGGCCCTGCTGAGAAGGCAAAGACAGGGACAAGGAGAGAAAGACGTGATTGCCTTCTTTCTGGAATGGTGAATCCCTGCCAGGACTTCCAGCAATTCCAAAGAGGAGGCTTGAGGTTCAAGCACCTTAGAGACCTGCTTCTAGCATCTGTGGGAATTGAGGTGCCGAGAGCCTTGTAGACACAAATGCATGCACACGGAGGTCGGCAAGTACAGTCCTGCATTGCAAGGGCCTGAATTGGAAGTCTTCCTCTGTGTTCCCACGGATGGTCGGATCAGCGCGTCGCACTCGCGACTCGAGCCTCCGCGTTCTCGGACTCCACCCACGTCTCTGACTGTTTGGGTCGCCATCGGTATTCTCTGACGCGTATCGTCGCACCCCGTTCATGAGCTTAGACTGTGAATCAGGACAGGAACCGTACCCTCGGTGAGGCTCTGGCTCTAGAGTTCGATGGTTTGCCGTGTTCGCGGTCGGCAAGTCTTACACGACTTCCTCAAGCGTTCGACTGCGCTCGTGGCACAAAGTATGCTCTGCGTTTGAAAGGAACGCAATCAGAGCACAGTGCCCCTATGCAAGCTGCCCCAAACCCTTCCGGGAACGTTCGAAATGACCTCTGTTGTTAATTTAACAAGTCGGGTGCTGCAGCTGTCACAAGACTGACGAATAGCCGTCGAACTAGAGATACTGGACCAAGTTCTCAAACATCCGATGATCACGATGCTCCACAAGAGCGGGACAGAAAGACAAAGACAAGCAGTTTCCTTTGCATGGGACATACTTGCGATTTTTATCTGGCTAAGGAAGGCACACTAATTCGACTACTGTAGTTGCATTCAAAGCAGACTATCTGGCAGAAGCTGCCACCAACTTCAGAAATTGGCAACAACTGAAGCGGCACTCGGTAGACGGTTCGTGGAGCAGGTCCTCGCTGACTGTCCGCTCCGGATAGTTCGAGACTGCCAGGTTGGAAGTTAGGGAGGTGATCTGGCAGCCCTTGCCACGCATGGGATCCCAGAACCTCATTGAGGACGTTCTCAGCGAAGCATGGGCGCAAGCCAGCTTCGGAGCCATGCGCGATGATTGTACTAGGCCGACCACTCTTTGATGAGCCGGTCCCGAACGAGCTGCCTTTCGTAACCAGCCATGAGGGACATCGGAACCGCTACACCGTGAGACGGATCGCACAACACACTCGGCTTCTGCAAACGCAAAGCCGCAAACATAAAAGCTCCAGAACCCCTTCCTTTGCGCCCAAAAGGCCTGGCGACGTTCTGATGCTCGATGTCCGCGCGCAGCTCGTCGCAGCGCTCCTCCGAATCAAGAGCTTGCGGACGTCTCTCCACCACTCGCAACAAATACATCCATGTACATATACATATATACATATATGCGTATGTATATATATAATATTTCTGTGTGTGTGTGCATGTTTACCCAAATATATATATATATATATATCATGCAAGTGGATATGCACCTCCTGATAACACATCCATATGCCGTGTATATGTAGCAAAGAATATATGTACGCACATCGCTTCTTGCAACTACTAGGCCGCGGCCTGTCATCACGATCCAGCTAGTGACCGTTCTCGATACATAAGCATACATATATATATATATATGTATATATACACACACGCATGCTCACCACCCCCCCCCCCCANGTCATCGTCCTAGTCCGCGCCGTCTCACCAACATCCAGCTTGGGCCCCTCCCCCATAAAAAACAATAATAAATAATATAAAAATTTATATATCCCCCCCCCCATGCCCCCCCCCCCCCCCCCCAAGATCCACGCATGGCCTTTTTGCTGTGTTACTTTTCCATCTTGCACGAAAGGGAACTGGGACCTCATAAGTGCTTTGCTGTCGCTAGATTTTGCGTCTGCTAAACCCAGATTTTAGGAACTGTACAGCAACTGAGCACTCTGGAGCCTCAAAGGTGTTGTGCTGTCCCTAAGTGTTGCTTTTGCCAAGCCCACTTTCTAGGGACCTTACAGCTTGGGCCTCTTGAGGTGCGGTGCTCTTCTTTTATTTTGCTTCGGCCAAACCCAAATTTTAGGGACGTCAAGTGCTGTAGTGTCCCTAAATTTGGGGCTTTGGAAGCCAACAGTGTTGTACTGTCCCCAGAAAATAATATCTTGAGACCTTCATCTCGGAAGGGCCCGAAGCTTATGGAGAATAGGTTTTTGTGGTTTTTCATGGACAAAACAGCGTTGTGGGTTGGGGGAAGCCAAACTCTTGAGACAGTACAGCTGGGACCTCGAAAGTGCGGTGGTGTCCCTAAATTTTTCGTCTGCCAAACCCAAAATTTTGGAAGCCATCTTTTGAGGCTCAAAACTAGCTTCGGCCAGTGCGGCCTTGTGCCGCTTGCATACCACAATGCCCTTGCGCAGCCTGCCTAACACTCCCCGATGCTCGACCGCTGCAGGAGATCAGACGAGCTACATCCTGTGGCCAGCCCAAACGCATCGGCTTCTACGTCTGTCCTCGATCTGTTCTGTTTTCTAATCATCTCTGAATGACCCTAATCTGATCAGATCAGGAAATGGAAAGGTAACAAGAAATGGAACAGGAAATGAATAAATATTTCCAACAGGAGATGATAGCCAGAAGCACAATCACGGAAAATCCTAAGAAATCCAAAAGACATGAATTAGAGAACAGTACAGCCCTCGAGGGCACTTTGACTTCGAAACGGTTGTGCTGTACAGTCGTTTATCATACGTTCCTTTCACACAAAGGGACTGTGCTCCAGAGAAGTTGTTTTGGTTGGTGTTTCTGCACATGGAGTAGCTCGGTTCGAGGCGTCTCGGTATGTGTCAATGAGTGGAACAGAGGGCGTGGTGGGGGGTCACCATATTATATATAATATATACATATATATATATAATATACATATGTATGTCATATAACATACGTAGGTGTGTGTGTGTACATATACAGAAGCATTCCCAAAAGACTCTGTCAGTCTGCGTCCTTGGTCTTCGAGGCAATGGCGAAGCGCTCTTCGAAGTCGACACAGAACTCGCTGCGGTCCAGCCTTGGCAACAGGAAGTGTGCACCCAAAGCATGTCCAGACAAAACCGGGCCACAATATGCCACAATGTTGCACCCTCCGTTCTCTTGAGGTCTGGTGGGAGTTGCTGCATCACGGTCCATTCACGATAAGTCGCCCAACGGCGCAAGAACCCGGGCGCTAAAGCAGGTTTTTTAGGCCACGCTCGACACTGTAGAATACTCCAAGGCCCGGGCTTTTCAAGATCCGGCGCATTTGCATTGTGGTCGACAAGGATTCGAAGCTTTTTGCGCAGAGCTTCTATCTGCAAGGTCGCACAAACGTCGTCCAAACCAACAAAAATCGACCCGCAGCATTTTCGTTGAACAGCTGCTCTCCATGCGGACGGTTCACGAGGCATGTTCATCGCGAAAAACAGCTGCTGGTTTGCCTCGTGCGCCATCAGCTTTCGCTTTGCAGTTGCCTCTTCCTGGGATGCGGGAACATCGGACTGTAGGACTCATGACGGACGCCATCAGCTGAGTGCGGGGCAGACAGCTCCACCTCCTGCTGAAGATGTTTGAAGCATGCTGTTGTTCGGCAGGCTCTGCTTACATGATCTCCCAGAATGCGCCCGACTCATCACCCAACACCACCCTGCAGCTTCAACCCAGATCCCGCTGATGGTGCTTACAAGAACGGCTTCGGTGGCCTACTCCCTCACGTGCCCCCTTACCAGCTTTCGCCAGAATTGACTCAAGTGCTAAAATGACGGCTAATGTTGAAGCAACATGGTTCTAGAAGCTGCCTCGTCATCTCCGGCGGCGGCCTCCCCACCTTTTCATGCGAGCCACAGAGTAGTTGAGGGAGACGGCAACTTTTCTGACGGCCTGGCCTGCTGCAGGTGGTACCCATGCAGGGTACGCATTGATGTCTGTGTCATCCAACCTGGCCCGCAGAACCCCAGCAAGGGCAATGCAAGCCGACAGTTCTGCGGTGTCAGGGGTTCGCTAGCGGACGCGGCGTTACTGAGGATCGCAGCTGGCGACCTCAATGTGGTCAAATAGTTGTTAGAGAAATATCTATTGCGACGCTCCCCTTCCTAAACCCTGCACTTCAACGTGATTCATAGTGCATCGACATTCGTCTAGGTCTAGCAAACCATCGCAAACACTGCCGAAATTCGTAAACGCTCACGAAGCAGCGAGTCAGGGCATGCCGGCATGGCTCGAAAGCAAACCCGCCGGGCGATGCATCGCCGAAGCCGTCATCCTTGTAACAAGAGAAACGAGGTGTCGCTGTGTCCAAGGTTGGCGACAGCAGGGCAAGGCGACACGGTAGCAATGTGTACGTCACATAAGTCACAGAGACAGAGACCCTTGCCAAGGGGTCCAAAGTCCAAGCTCGGGGCTTCTTCAACATTCATGTGGGAGTCATCCTAAGCTGTCGTAATCTCGCCTGCAAAGCATCGCACTCAATCGCAAGCAAATCAGGATGGAGCCGGAGTCAGGGCGATGCCGGAGCCAGGATCGCTCCATACAATGATGCCATCCTGAGCATTCTGAAACTGCCGCGCACAAAACAAAAAGATCAAACAAACAAAGTAACAAAGCATCTCACTGCACCACCGGATGTCATCGCCACGGTGCCTAAGCTGCAGAAGTTGCAGGCAACGCTCGGGAGACTCCCGCCACGGTTGAGGTCTGCACCGTCACGGCTGCATGCCGCCTCAACGTGCCGACACGACGACAAAAGTTCACGCGCTGTGCATACCTCAACATTGGGAATTCACGATGTGCCTGCGCTGTCCCCCCGTTGTAAGGGTTGTGGAGGGTCTTGCTGAGAAGCTCGTTGCCCTGCAGACACAACTCTGCCAAAAGAGAACATCCAGATTTGATCAAGAGTGAACCGAGGGCTCCGCCTCGGGTAGACCTAACATTCCGTTGGCTGCAAGACGGAAGACTTCAGAGGCATGTTAGCTTGCATCGTCTCACTAGCTTTACCATCGAGGGCTGGCAGAGCATAAGGAAGGAGGCCCACCGGTAGAAGACAAATCATGCCAGACGCTGCTTCTAAGAAGTGGTGTCTCTGGCTGAGCTGACCATCCCAGCTGTGCTTGTGTTCAGTGCGATGCCACTGATCACTCCACTTCCACCACAGATTGCATTCGGCCAGGGGGCTTCAGGACTTGAGGTCGCCGTTGAGGGATTAAGTCTCTCGGCGTGGTTTATAGTAGTTCCGGCTCTATAACTCTATAAGGCTGATCTACAGGGTTTTTGTGCGAAGAGCCCTCGGCCTCGAGGTTTCAGAGTGCAGAGCAGCTGAGAGTCGAAAGAGTCGAAAGGGTTTCAGTCCTATGTATCCCCCATCCCCCCTTGCCAAAAGGATGCCCGCCTCTTCTTGGCTCCTTTCGTTTAGGGGTTCAGGATAGTCGCTGAGGCAAGTTTTTGTTTCGCCGGCAATCTTCAATACAAGTCAGAAAACTGCCATGACAAAGCAACCACAAACTTACCTGTAGGTGTGCGAATGAGGCCGCAGGCAAAATACAGCAGTTCTGCTGCAGGTTGTACTGTTGCGTCTGTCGTTCTCACACAGAGGCACATGAGGATATCGGAAAGGTCAAAAGCATTCGAAAGCGATGTTGTCTGTACAAAACCTTCCTGAACCCCTTTTCCTTGGAGGCTTGCAAGACTGGCCTGAGTCCACCCCTGGAAGCGTTGGATGCGCGTAGTGCGTACGAGACGGGTGCACTATGGGCCGACGAGCCTGGCTGTCTCGTACTCTGCCAAGACCTGTCGAATTCTCAATACCTAACTTCCCGGAAAATAATAAGCCGTCAGTAGCAGGGGCTCAGAACCCACCAGTCGTCGTGTTCTGTTAGGAAGGCGTGATCCAACTTAAACAGGTACAAACACGACGCCAGGGCGACAACTCCCGATCTGCCACCATCATCGGTCCGCCGCACCATGCCCGGCCGAAGCATGATGCATTGCTGAAGCGCTCAGCTGCCAACCAATCTTGACCACCGTCCCATCCTTCGTGACACCGTCGGTACCGACAGACACTCAGGGTGGAGGGTGGCCAGTGGCAAAGGCGGCGACCATTGAGCCAACTGTCAGGATGGTTGCGCTGGCGTTTGGCCTCAAAAACTCCATGAGAGCCTTGGCCCTGACCGTGAGCAGGCAACCCGGCAGCACTAGGCCACAAGCTGAAGGCAGGTAATGAGATGGTGGACGCCAGGCTGCAAAAGACCTCAGGCCAAGTCAGGTCACCAGCTTTGGCCAATTTGGCCACGCCAGCTGCGACAACTGAGGCAAAAGGCTTTTCACAGGCGCTGCTGGCGCAGCTTTGAGAATCAACCCAGGATGGGTTGGCCTGAATTAGCTCGCAGGCTTCCACTTATGCTTGTAGGGCTCAAAACCGAATGTCTTCTAAGAGCAGCGCACGGCGAAAATCTTGACCTTGCAGGCAAGGCGGCTACCAGTAGCGCACGACCGGTGCAAGCTGAGGGTCGGGCTGCACCGTTTGCGAAGCCCACACCCACCTCGTTCCTGTCACGACTTATTTGGGGCGCAGGCGACAGATAGCATCGACATGCATCGATAAGAGTCTGATAAGAGGGTGCATGTGGCGCACTTTGACAACGAACACACTGCAGTTGGCCGCCCCTCGGCCAGCCCAGTGTCGGATGTCAGCTTTGTGGCCCAAAGCTGGCATGCCTTGGCAATGTTGGCGGAAGCACTCAGCCTCCTTTTTTCCAGTCTGCCACACGTAGGGGCAGCACGCACAGACAATCACACACACACACACACATCAAAAAATCACACAAGTCAGAGAAACTGTTGACTGCTTTGTGCTCTTTACGGTTTGTCGGAGACAAGGAACCCTGCTGCCTCTAAGCCCGATTTGATGTCAATCAAACCAATGACCCTGGACAATTGCCTGTGGCATGGAAGTTCCCCCTCCCACGCCCGCCTCACGGGGAATTGTCAGGTCTCGTGGCTCGAAACCTTCCTTCAGCCTGGCAAAATGCACGGACAACTTTGCACGTCGCTGCTTTGTGCTTGATGTGCTTGTGTGTTCGGCATGCCATGCTTCTGAAGCTGGGAGTGGACATGTCTCAAGCTTGGCAGCGCCACGATCTGATCGCCCACATGCAAGAGACCTTTCAGGAGTCAGATTCCAGGCTAAGCCTACGGAGCGGCAGCCCGGCAGCCCGGAGCTCTAGCTGTTCTCGCTGAGGTTGAGACGGCATCCGTGTTGTAGCCGACAGCCAGGAGTTTCCCAGGCGTGGTCATCTCTTCGGTCTTGTCCTGCGCGAAAAATCTGGAAGGAATTGTGTCTTTCGTCGCACCATGTTTCCTGAGTCCCTCCAAGCCCATGCGACTGAGACGTCTCACTGAATCCCTTGCCGAATGCAAGATGCCCGAGTCGATGCGGCATGCTTCACAAGTATGTTGCAGCATGCGGCACGAAAAGATCTATCACTATCGCTTCACACAACATCAGTAATGCGACACTTCACAGTCGCGCAGCGCTATGTTGTGCTGATCAACCCCAAATTGTTTACCTCGAACTCATGTCGCTCTTGAAAAGAGGCCTGGTCATGGAAGCAGATGTCTTCGACCACGCCGAGGTTCTCAACGAGTCCCAGCATTTTCACCTCCCGTTCAGGCAGTGATGCAAACATGGTCTGGGGGATCCTAACTAAGTGCCCCGCCTTAGGATCTCGCAGCGAGAAGGACACCATCGCTATCCTTCCATTGCAATGATGACATGGGGGGGACTATGGGGGCATTGATTCTTGCTGGAGTTGGGGTCCAAGTACTCAGCAGATTTCGCTTTCCTTCCGCAGCTGAGGTGCCCAAAAGTTGCATGACACCGCCCTAGGGCAGCTACACATCTGCCGTATCGCGCGCTTCGCCCTGCATCTTGTCTGACCCCATCGTCTTGGGCGGCAGTGTCAGTGTGGTTCGAGTCCGTCTGCCCTCCGTCTCGAATCAGTGGTGCGAAGTGGTGAAGTTGTCACTGCGCTGAAGAAGCCCTATTGGAAGCCTTCTGAGCTCAGTTCAGAATGCCTCCTCTCTTCTCTGAGGCAAAAATCGGTCTGTCAGTGCTCCTGCCATCGAAGAGGAGGGCGGCCACCTTGAGCGCCAGCCCGTCCTTCCCGGCCAGAGAAGTGCCCGGCCCCATGTAGAACGGAGCAGAACGGACAGTGTGAAGAAGGCATCGGACCAAGGCTCTCCTCGGAGGCGGTGCAGCAGAGTTTCGCAATGCCCACCTCACTGATGCGCTGGGTGTCGATCACCTGTGCTGTTGGAGACACTGCTGGCGAAGAGCGACATCCCCTCGAATCTCCCTAGAATGCCAATGCAGGAAAACTCACAGATTCAGACAGATGCCTGCGCATCGGACCATCGTTCGACCGAGACGGCATGAATGCAACCTCCGTCGGTGCCTGGGCATCGCATGTAGCAGCACACCACCAGTCCACGGCAATGCAAACCAGGAGCACACATCTGTCAAAGCTGAGAGGGCTGCTAGCAAAAAGGTATTTCCCTCTGGACTCCACGGTGAGACTTGTCAAAGCCGAGGCGAATCGCAGAACTCGGAAACCCTTAGGGTCCTCTCCACGACATACCTGCATTTATTTATTGTAGGCTGCCAGATGATGTGCTGACGTGTTCAAGAGACCAGCGCCTGCCACAGCCGTAACCGACCGCCCTCATCTGCACTAGCGCAGACCTGCACAGGAACCGAGTCTCTGTGACTTTCTCTGGGCTTCCCATCCCTGCCTGCAGCCCCGAGCCGATGGGGCAAATGCAGGTGATGGCGTTGGTGTGAAACCAACAAAGCAGCTCCATTTGCCTACGAGCAAGTGAAATTCAAGCTTGTCCGGTTCTGAAGCCACTCCCGAAAAACAAGCCAGTCCCACAACTGCTCTGCTCGCACATACATATCGTCCTCACTTACATACGGGCAAAGTAAGTTGCTGACATGGATGAAAATCACAGCAGTTACAACCCTGTCCTCCTCGAACTCGTCAGCTTGGCCCTCTTGTCGCCTGGCATGAGCAAGAGGCTTCGCGCACACACACATCATCTTCGACTGCACCGGGTCCTATCGATGCCCCTGCTTGGAGTCATGAGCTTTCGAAGTCCACTGGACAGCCTGTGGACTGGCAGTAGCAAGGTCTCCCAACGTTCGAAGGTCGAACACAGAGCGAGAGCATGCATGAGCTTGTACGAACAATCGAAGTCAGCAGGTCTGACGGTGCGTTCAGAAGGTGCGGGGGGGGTGGGAGGAACATGAGAATCATCGTTCCGATTGAAAAACAGGAAATCTCGAGAACGTGCCCGCTTGTTGCTCGCCCCGTGAACCCTGCCATACAGTGTTACACGGAAGCCAAGGGAGTAGCTGAATCAAGCGTCAACTACAAGCGAGGCTGTGGGACAGCTTGGAGGGCAGTTGGATTGTCCAAACTTCGCCCTCTGCTGTAGTCAGAACCTGCACTTGACCAGGTCTGGCCCAACACTGAGCACCACTGAGCCCTCTCCCTTGCAACTGAGAAGGCTTCCGCATCTTTGAAGTCGGTTGATGCCTGGACAGAGGCCACCTGTGACAGACTGCAACTGTTTCTGCCGCACTCGTGTCAAGAAGAAGGATCGCCTGGCCCAGAAGCCTGTGCCCCAGGTCTTGTGATTGGCCGACGCTTTCCAAGTCAGCCACCTTCGAAAATGACTTGTCTTGTCGAAATGCAAAGAAACCTACATGGCGAATCCGACCTTCTTGAGCTGAAACATGCCAGAAGACAGAGCCATTTTAGGCCTGTCACTTGCGCCAAGCACCGATTGAACCGGAAGCCGAAGCTGGCCGGCGCACGCTGGTGCTGCACCGGAAGCAATGTTGGCAGCTTCTTCGGGACTGCCTCGAAGCGCCTTCCGCAAGTCTATACTGTGGGAGTATATGTGGCGAGTGGCACACAGGGCAGCTCCGCCTCTGGTGTCAGTTCCCAAAAACTCAGAGTGTTCCCGATGTGAGATGTGATCAGGTAATCCTGTGTCCTGCACCGCACCATGCCCGGTTTCGTGCTGGTATGTGGGCCAAAGACGCAGCAATAGGCTTCTTCCGAGCGCCAAACAAAGCAATGCTGGTAATCGGCTGCTCTGCTTGGCAAACATGCCTGAGCCAACGATGACAGCAAGCATGTGCTTGAATCCAAAGAAGAGACGTTGCAGAGATATAGCCATGTTACAGCAAAGCACCAGTGGCCCCGTCGAGCGTGCAAAGCCTCGGTTCGGTGCAGTTTTCGATCCTGATCACCAAACTCCAAGTGACACAGGCACTTCGGGCCCATGCAGTCCCTGGCGTGTAGCCACGAGGAAATGCCTGCCATGGCTTCGGTCAATCATACAATATGCAGCTCATAGCAGGCACCAGATGTTGTGAGCTCTGAGGCTCTGACCCGGAGCTGGTCCAGCAATACGCTGAGACGGCCAAGTCCGTGTCCGCCGGGATTGACGGTGGCCTTGTCCGAACAGCATCCAGTGGCACAAATCCGGTTTGAGTCCCAGTCTGGGCCCCGACTGCAGCTTTGCGATGTACGTCTCAAAGGACTTTGTGATGGACACTATTCGCACAGCAGAGCTGCGAATCAACGCTACGTGGTCCTAGAAGCTGGATGCAGGTGCAAACATGGTCTGACCATTAGAGAGCTCGCTTTCAGTCCTTGTGGCCTGGATAAACACAAACTTTGTCAAAGCGGAGCGGCAGCTGCAGCTCACAGCCTCAAGCAGAGACTCGGCAGCGTTTTGCTGGGTGATGAAACTATCACAGCCCTGGCCTTGCAGCGGCAGCCCAGTCAACATAGAGTATATGTGCAATTTCTTGGAGGTCGCCCTGCCAAGCTAGATAAGCTAAGCTGTTCAACGAGTCCAAATCTGCAGCAACGCGGGTCTGGTAAAAGCAAGCATATTAGAGAGGTCTCATGCTAGCTCTGTGTGGCTGCAGGGTGCAACTCGCCCTGCCTCGACAAGGCATACAAGCGCGAACCGCAGCGGCTGAATGCCATGTCAGCCAGTTCGAGCTCTGTCAGGTCTGTTATTGTAAACCTTACAGCGGGGCTTTTGCATGCATCCCTCGAAACCACACTTGCCAAGGTGGGGATCACGCAATAATTTCTGCGGCGAGCAGGAGTACACGTAAACCTGCATTCTGCGGCCGGCAACATTCATGGACTTGCTCCATAGACCTGCAAGCTCACATTGCCAGCCTGAGGCTGAGAGCCACCTTCGCTGTAGGCAACCTGGCATCTCAGCGTGTGCTTGAGTTCATGTCCATGGCCCTCTTTCAGACTCTTTCAGACAGTGCCAGGCGCGCCAACCCTCGCTCGACGTTCGTGCACAGCTTTGTCACCGCGTAGGCTGTCGTCGGGAAGGATGACCTTCTGCAGGAGGGCAGAAGCTCTCGCAGTGTCTCGCAGAGTGGGGAGCACCTCGAGTTGGAATCCAAGTTCCATAGATGCACCTCAAGCTGAGCTCGAGCCCGGCTTCCCGCCCAAGTTGTGAGTGCAAACGGACAGCCCTGTAGGTACGAAGCACTGTTGGCGGCAGCATAGCAAATCGTCCTGCAAACTCACCAGTGAACATGCCATACTACGGCGTCGGGAAAGGCAGTCTCCGAATCGAAACACTGCCGCGCAGCCTCCTTCCTTCCTTCCTCCTTCCTTCCTCCTTCCTTCCTTCCTCCCTCCTCTGCGCCTTCACACCATTAGGCGTTTATGCCAGACGCTCCATTCGGCTGAAAAGCCAGCTTCGATAAGTCTCGCATCGTTGAACCAGGGTTGCCAGAGAGGTCCACCTCCGAAGGTGGGCTTCCTCGAAATTGAATCTTGGAATCCCCTGCTGTGCGAGCCTCAAACAAGCGGAGGCAAGGATGTTAGTTGATGCGGTTCTGCCGCAGTGTTTCGGCCTGCCTGCACCTTTTCACGCCTGCGACTCTGGGATGCTGGTTTTCGAGCGAAAAAATCATTCAACGATCCGAAACCGGTAGCACGTGAGCAGGAGAGCTATAGAGTTTAGTTGTCACAAGACTGGTTCAAGCACATTCGGCCTCGGGGCTACGTAATTGATCGGGGCACTCAGCGGCACATTGGTGGCATGCAGGTCCACCTGAGCTCAACCGTCGCGAATAAGACCGCAACTACACTAAAGCTGGATTTTGGAACACCCCCCTTCTCTGACGCTGATGGCCCGACAACACTTGCTTCCGGCTGCTTCTTTGGCGGCGGCATCCTGGAAGGCAACTGGCGGGTGGTGGCTGCGTGCTATCGATTTTTGATAGGCTCATTGTCTGCCCGTGACCCTGGATCCTCATGAGTCATGAGCATCAATGTGGTGCAGCGACTGAAACTCATCTTTCCCAACCAAAGCATGGGGCCATGCCAAGGGCTCTTGGCGATAGCACGCCCAGCGCAGCTTTAGTAGTCGGAGATACCGGGTCATTGCAGAGCACTCTACCGGTAGCAAAAGCCAGTCTATGGTCAAAGGTACACAAAACCTCAGCGGTCCCAATACTGGCAAGGGCCAGTCCGAAACGCTCCACACTCTGTGAACCCATGTGGCCCAACTTGATTGCAAGATCTGGAATACATTGCTGGTCCTCTCAACATTAGCCTAAACATCAGGAAAGAACAATATCCGTAGATTCTTGGCCGAGAGTCTTGCAGTGGTTGCGCCAGGCGCAGTACTAGAGATGATCCACCTGAAAGGAGGCGTGATTCCTGCCTGAAATGTCACGCTACGCCCAAGGCCGGGCCTCTTGTGCCATGGACAATTGGCTCTTGAGGTAACAACGTCTCTTGAGATTCAAAAAGCGAAGTGGATGTTTCCCCAGCTCGTAAGCTCCCATACACATCACACAACAGAATGGAAAAATAACCTGGCACCCGAAATGTACCGAAAATTCCGCTACAGTCAGCCATGCCGTGTTACGCAAATGATCCAGGTCTCTCCACAGATACCGTTCTCAAGCACAAAATGCGCAAAGCACGCAGCATCACGGCGGCATCTTTTCCATGACATTCACTCACGCCGCGCCATCTCCGCTGCTGCCCAACCTTGGTCTACCATCATCTGAAGCAACAAACTTAGGGGCACCGTACTTGCGAGCCTGCTTTAGTGTGGCTGTGTGGCTGCTGATGCTGAACTCCACGTGGCCTACGTGGCCTCTCAGCTCGAGGCTCGGGATGAGCTGCTGCCTCTCCACCGAAGTGAGCCACCACAACTCGTCCTGCCAGGATCATGCTGAGCTCAGCCGAGGACCGTAAGAACCGCCCCAGACATCCTCGCGGAAGTTGAACAGCATCTTGCACTGCCTGGGCAAGGGCGGGCAACGTTCCCACCAAAACTTCGTGACAGCTCCGGCGAAAGGAGCACGTCTTCAGCACCTTTGCAGCTGGAGCACTCTTTCTTCTCTATTGACTTCAGCCTCGGAGCACGACTCCCAGCCGCAGACCTACGTGTGCATGGTTTTAAAACCCTTCTACATTACTGGGCTGCCGCAGGGTAGCTCGGCAAAGAACGGATGTAGCAGGACATGAAGCGGCCTGGCGGTACGGTGATCAAGTGTTGGATTCAGATCACACCGCTGTCAGCTCAGTGTCATGTATGCATTGAGGTAGGCTGATGTTGTTTCCAAAAAAGGCCAGTTGAGCGGAGCGCGGGCAGCCTTGCTTCAGGGCATGCATCAAAATCTCAAAATCAAACCTAGCCAAGGCTTGGACTGGGTCATACGTAAGCATCAGGCTCACCTGTCACATGTGGACACTTGAATGGCTAGCACTATTCAACATATCCTCACGACAACACGGGATACTCCCAGCATAGTGAGATTCGCGCCAGATCGCACGCATGCACTGGGGCCCAACCGCGCAAGACCTGCGGGTGTCAGACGTCAATCCAAATGTGTTATGATCACAGATCTGTCTCAGGCCGTGGGAAGTCGCTTCGACGGACGAGGTAGCTGATGAGCTTGCATCTTCGAAAGGTTTGCATACGAGGTTCCGGTATTGTATTGCGCCGGCTCCCGGGGTGCTCGGGATCCCCTTGTCATCCTGCCTTCTGACTGCGTGGATGATATGGATGCTCGGGCTTGCAGTCCGTAGAGCTTCCGTTTGTTGACGTCGGTACCGTGACAAGAAACGCTAAGCACACAATCCTCTGCAGTTTCAGTATAGGTTCGTGAGCTGGCGCCATGATATGCATTGATGTCCACAGCCTTCTCCCAGGGATGCGGAGAGATCCTGGCAGGCCACAGGAGTGCAAGTGTCTCGCGAGAAGGCTCATGAAGACGAAAATGCATCCGACAAAAAGCCGCGATGACGAAGGCGTGAACTCGTACTCAGGATAGTTGGGGTTCATCGCACCTAAGTCTGAACATGTGAGAAAGGCACACAATGCAGGAAGCGCAGACTGAAGTTATACCTTCACTGTGAAATATGAAAGGAGGAAGCTCTTGCAGAAACCTTCGCTTACCAGCTCCCTTGGCGGGTTCACTTCGGCTCAACACGTGGCAGCAGGCTTGGAGGTTCAGGCACGCTGCTTGAGGACTGTGTAAGTGTGCTTTTGAGACCATGCGGGATGTTTTTTGTGGCTCTCTATAATAAAATTAACCTTTAACTGTCCAGACTGACTGAGCCCGAATGGCATGGTGTTGCCAACATCGGGAGATGATGCTATCGATACTCGCGATCGAGGGGCGTGCTGCTCAATGGAGAACTTCCCGAAGATACGCTGCACACTTCTCTCGACACACGAAAGGGCTGGCGGAAGGCGGACCCCGATGTTGCATACGATTCCTGATCTAAGGCACTCTTCGGACACCTTCTCTTCTTGCCTTTTGGTGCGCTGTGCGGTGCAGAAAATTCGGCGATTGGGCTCTTCGGCTCTCGCCCTCGCGGTCGGCTTCTTGAATGCTTACAGACTCCATGCAGGTTTCTGTCCGAACTTTCGGGCTTGGCTGAAAAAGAGTGCCGCTCACTCAACGTGCAATGAGAGAACGAAACTCGATCTTCAGTCCAAGTTAACTCATGTCCAACAAGGTCCGAAGGCTACTGCGTGGGCATTGGTACTGCTGTCAGCTTCGGTGATCGTCCTGCTTTGCTGCTTCGCGCTCATCGGGACTTGTTCCATGTCACAGTCTAGACGCCAGGAATGGCAATGGTCCCACCTTCAAACTTCTGGAGTGGCTTCGGCTTTGTCTGACCAGTCTCACAGCTGCCTCCGAAAAGCAATCTGTTAGCTTCTGGTGCTTCTTCTCTCGCAGTTGTGGTCATTATTTATAGTTGGCATATCATGTCACAACATAGAGGAGTTGCCGCTGTTAAGTACTCCTCAGATCTTCGTACATCTTCGTCGACATATTGTCATATCACATCTGTCTACCAACTTTGTACCAAGGCGGCAGCGCAACTGTTGCGTTGAAGGAGTGCCGAGAACTTTAACGATCTGCACCTGGCATCCCACCGAATTTGTGCGCAATCGAAACAACAGGGCCAGACTTGGCACGCGAAATTGGCAAGACAGCGGCACGAGCTGATCGATGCCATCTTTGCCCGTGAACAGCGGCTGACCAAGGATCAGCTCTGCAAATACCTGAACGGCTGCTGAGTGAGAACTCAAAAGGCAGATGAGAACGCTACATACGCTACGTAGAGTAATCGCCTGAATGTTCAATCGATCTGAGCCAAGCACGCATCCCGCAGACCAAAGGTCCACGCTTGTGCTGAACTGGGTGGCCTCGCTTGCGGCGGCTATACGAGTCGTAGGAATCAGTGCAGCTCATGAGCGATGCTTACTTGACTGCTACCTCTACAGACCATCTGGAGCCCCCCACTCCCAGAATCAGCTCGGGAGCACGGTAGTACCGAGAGACCATATAAGCTCGTCCCCTTAGATTCAGGTCGGCATGGCACTCTGCCCGACATGGGAACTTGCAACCAGCAAATGCAAGAGTGAAGAAAGGCAGGCGCTGCTCCCCGAAAACCATGCGCTTCGCGGTGCCGAAATCGCAGATCTTAAGGGTCTGGGATTTACCATCCAGCAGCAGGTTCTGCCTCAGGTGCAACTCTGCCGGCCGAAGCAGCATGACACATCTAACGTCGAAGAGCCTTGCGACTTTGAATTTTGGGCTTCTGGCGGCTTCAAGTCACAATGTGCGATTCCACGACCATGGACGAAGGCGAGGCCTGCACGTGAGGTCCCAAAACACGGCACTGCGACTCCTCATGCTGGTTGCGGCAGGTGCATCTCCTTTTGAACTGTCTTACGCAGCAAAGTCTTTATGTCTCGAAGGTTCTCCAATTAAGCGTGGATAAACCAACCCGTCGCCATGATTCCACATTCTGATGACGCAAGGTTGCTGCTCGCAGCTGAAACAACTGGTTACCGTCTGATCCAAGCTTCCCGGGGCTTGTCAACTGAAAGACTCGTGGATTTCGGCCAGAAACCTGCCTCGCATGAGCTGAAACTGGTACAGCTTCACGTAGAAAGCGTCCTCAGACTAACGACGCCACATGCATCAGAGTGCCTTCGAAGTTACTGCTGCCATCTGCTGCCCCCGTGGGGAGGTCGTCGTCCAACGCAATGCGAAACTTTGCTTAGGCTGGACAGACAGCGACGCCAACACGCCTCTAGCGCCACGCCAATTCACCCTTAAGTTTTGAGGTTGGGTCAATGATCCGCAAGTCTAAGTAGAGCGTACCATGATCTGCTAGGAAATACCTAGATCCACATCTCGAGGCATTGCAAGTGGACAACTTCCTACCAAGCTGTGCCACCGACCATCTTGCTGTTTGTCGTGTTGTAGTGCTTGATCACCTGCACGAACACGAGCACTCTGGCCAGAACCCATGCAGACACGCCAGTTTCTGAGATTGCTCGGCTTCACGCACGGTGCAGAGTATCAGAAAGATACTCCAGCACCAGATTGAGCCTGCACAAGTTTCCGTGCCTATGGCGTGCTTTGCCATGAAAGCGGGGCTCAAAGGCATCTCTGTCTTGTCTTCGTCGGCTCAATGTTTGCGTGAAGCTGGCTTTGCAGTGCCTGGTGCTGCCACCGTTCGTCGCGGTGCCCTCGTCGCTGAGGAACGCACCGTGCCTGCATTCAGACATACTTAGCAAAGCGTCAGGAAGCTACTCTGCACAGCCCAGTCGGCTTGGGCAAGCGGCAAAGTCACGATGTTCGGGTGCCCGTCCAGCTCCTTCAGAATCTGGACCTGCTTGATCAACTTGCTGAGCATACGCCCAAACAAAATCCTGTGCACGGATAGCCTCCCGATCCTTGTCCTGCATACGGATCGACTTTATGGCTACCTGGCACATTTTTGCTGGCAGACGCGACACGGAAGCTCTTTCCGTTGGGCGGCCGTCTCCCCGGTTTCGAGAACCTGCGCCTGCATCAGGGCAGCAGAACAACGGCGCTAGCACTTCATCGAGTTACGGTCGCCCAGACTATGCGCGGCTTGAAGAGACCACCCACGAAGTCTGCACGCGCCCGGCATGACTACAGCCGTTCAGGATTTTGCAGTGGGCGATGATGTTGAAGCAAGTTAAACAAAACATAACAAAACCCAAGCTTGAACGACAGTTGCGCAAATGAGAATTTAAGCTTGACATGACAACAAAGCCGCAACGCTCTCATGATGCCTCAATATGCCTCACCAAAGAAACACGATCAGACTCTGCATAACTCCACTGAGTCGTCTCGGCAAGATCGGGAAATTGCTCTTAATCTAGATGTCAGAAGTTTGCCTGGTACACCACGCCGAAGGATCCTTTGCCCAACACTCGCTGCGCAGTGTACGTCCGGGTCCTAAGCTGCCAGACACGTTGGGTCTAAAGCAGCCATTTAGATCATGCAAAGTCTCAAAGAAAAACGGACCGGGATATACACTCGACATGGAGGCTTGTTGTAATTGAACGATCCCCAAAGAAGGCACCCGGGCCCGACCCCCCAGCAATCTACACGTGCTTGAGACCAGCGCTGCAGCTCTGGAGGCTCCTTGCCGGAAGCAAGTGCTGAAGTGCTTAGCGTGCATAATTCTATCACTCAGGCTCAGTCGGGCCCAACCGTGAGTCATCCAATGTTCAGTTTTGATAAGTCACAAGTCACAGATCTTCTTTCGGACTGCTGTTCAGGCGCGCCAAAACACGAACAGATGGAGTGGGACTAAAGACTTAATTGTTTGGCGCTTCCAGTTTTCGGTTCGTCCTTGTTCCTGATGAAAAATCAAAACTGTACAACCTACTTGCTCAACAATGCCAAGCTCAATAAGCCACAATCCGTCACGTCTTTCCATCATGAGGGTGGTGGAACTGTGGTACCCAACGAAGCTCCAAGGTCCAAGCATTGCAACGTGACTCTTCAGCTCCTCATCGGCCTTTCGCTTGCGCGAGTTCGCCGAGGGGGTGGCCTCCAGTGACAGGGCGTCGTCCAGGAACTGCTGGGGTTCTTGAAGCTGCTCAGCTCCCAGCCATGCTGGCACTGGAACGGTAACCAGTCTTCAACGGGCACAACAGTGGCTAGCGGCGAGCGGCTAGAATGGCTAGACTGTTGAGGCCGTGGGCTTGCAAAATCCTCCTCAGTCTATCGTGCCGTTTCCAGCTGACGTTGTTCGCTGTATGAGATCTACCAATGCATGAAGCCCCTACTCGTAGTTGCGTCTGGGGTGGCATAGTGCTTGAGCTTGGGCCAAGGGGGCAGCGTGGAGATAGAACCTCGCAGTCAATTGGCATCTGCGGCACAAGGAAGGCATGGAGGCCTTCTTTTTGCATGGAAAAGCGAGTCTGGCGAATCTTTGGCTTGGACTCTGCATGTCATGCCAAGCACCGACAACTTGCGAGGTTGCGCAACCTCTGCTTGGGAAGTTTTCCACAGTAGTAGTAAGCACCTTCACCCTCGGACAGCAGCTTCAGGAAAAGGATGAAACAGCTCTTGGGCTTGTCCACTGCTTTCGGGCTGCTCATGTCACATCACTCAGCATGTGGGCGGACTGATCCTGCATCGCACTGTATGTCAACGCATTTCTGCAGCAAGCACAAGCCCAGCAACGCTTCGGCACAGGACTGCTTCGAGCACAAGACTTCTGAGTCCATGTCCCGACAAGACCACTTCAAGGAATGTATGCAAATTGCATGCTGCAGCTTCGGGGATCAAAACGGTTCCACTGTTGCCGGGGCGTGCCTGAAAAAGAACCTTGTCCTGCCCTCCGCAGGAGCACCTGACCGGGACCGAGGTTGTTGCACTGCAGAACAATTTGAACAAACACCCGAAGCCGGGAAGCCCACCAGCAAGACCATCTTTATCAGCAACCCGCAAAAGAGCAAGTTCACCTGTGGCGGCCGTCCGTGGTGCGGGCTGGCCAGGTCATGTCATGCTGCTCACGCATCTTCTAGCCGCCCTCCGCGGCAGATCCGGCGTCAGTCACTGCGCTTTGAGCACATAGGCACAGAAAACACCGAAACATTGGCAAACCTGTCTTGCGCCCTGCAGGCTCTTAGCACCGTGCTGACCCTTTAACGTCATCTGCTGCGGCAGACAGAACCTTCTAGACAGCTCATGAGCACGGATGGGGCTGAGGCATGGAATTCAGGCACCTTTGGCTTGTCTCAGGTCGTTGCCCATCCGAAGATGAGTGTACCGAGAGAACTTCCCAGCGTGAAAACTGTCATGATGTTCGCCTGGGCACTGCTGCACTCTCTTGAGCTGGGCAGGTGGCTTTGCTGGATCTCTGCCCTCTGGGACACCCTGCAATGAAACGGCCCCGCTCATTTTGCTGCAGCCGCTCTTGCGAGATCGAGTTGAAATATGTCGTGACCTCGTTGTTTGTGCAGGCACGCCCTCTGCGGACTTCTGCGGGGCATGCAACTCAACTGCTTGGATGTTGGCGATGTTGTTGACAGAGATAGTGATAACCCACGCACTCACCTAAGCCGCAAAAGAGCAGCTCTGGAATAGTGTTGGCACTACATACTACGAATCATATTACATGTCTAGAAGACTCGTGCAAAATCAATCGGGCAGCCGGCGAGGTTGAAAACCAGCAAACCAGTACCCAGGGTTCCACTAAAAGACCTGAGGAATGCGCGCGCAGGTTGCCTGGAGATGCCCGGGCGGCCCGTGCTCCCTCTGCGTGCCCGACACCATGAGGGCCAGGAGAGCCATCGTGGCGACTTGCCCGGCAACCCCGAAGTTGATGCCGACCTCAAGGTCAGAAGCTCGGCCGCTCGGCCCGTCTTCAGAAGATCCGTCCCTTCCGGCCCTTCCGCCCGAGGGACCCAGAGTCTGCAGGACTTCTGGCTGGTGGAGTAGGACTCCAACATGTAGATCCTGGCGGTGCGCTGCCAGCCGCTAGCCTTCCTGCCAGCTTCCTTGCTCGTTCTCCGTGGCAAAATCTTGGAGGCAGACAGAGCGTTTGACAGGAAAGGGCCTACCTGCATCAGGACGGGATAACCTCAAAAGCAAGAATAGCTAAATGCACTAAGAGCCACACGACACCACCGAGAGAAACCAACGCGCTGTAGTTTCTCCACATGTCCTTCCTGGCGGGGCTTTGCCAGGCATGAGCCAGAGGTGGCTAGGCACGACACCCAACTTAAGTGAGTCTGTGCTGCAGGTGCTACATAAGCCTCTGCCTTAAAAGAAGACATGTCAGGATTACTTCTTGATGTTCAGGAAGCTCATGGCTCCCTGCAGCAAGCCGTCCACCACCTTCGTCCGAGGCACTTGCTTCCTACGCCACTTTGGTTATGTGGGTCGCGTGAGGGCATGTCCAGCTGTGGCGCAGGCAGAATGTTCTCCCCCGGCTTCGGCGACCCTGCAACTTGCAACAGCTACATGAACTGCCAGGGCACTCGCAGAGCAGAGAAGCTCAGCCAGTGCTGCCGCTTGAAGAGCACCGGAAAGTGTACAGAATTCAGAGGATAAAGGAAAACCTGACGAGTCACGAATAAGCCGAATAAGCCGTGCTTCCACTCTCACAAGCAACACACAGCTTCGGATGTTTTCGGAACATGCGAGCCGAAGTCTAAGCGCAGAGCGTTTGTCACCTCAGAGAGTAAACAAGTTCGATGGCAAGACGTGAACAGAGGCATGCAGGGCCGCACACATCGCAGCTTCTTGCATCGAGGCAGCTAATGTGTTCAGAATGAGAAGACGCAACACGGAGTCCCGCCGCAGTGACATGACGCCATCTGCGATCTGCCGTCGAAGTGCACGGCATGCATCCGGATGAATAGTGTCAACCAAGGCTGAAAATGTGCACATGCGGACGTGCCTGTTGAAAAAGACGTCCCAACTTGTCGCGAACCTTCAGAGCCACATGCTTTGCAACCCTGTCACTGCCGCTGCCTCGTTGGCAGGATCTTTCAAGCCACCGGCAGTTGCTTTGGAGCCCATTTTGGAGGGTTCTCGCGGGGGCTCAACCACCTGGCCAAGCCAAGATCCAGCCACGAAGCAGGCGCAGCTTGACACCCTTTGTTGAGCCCGTAACGACAACGCACGTTCGCAGCATGGCCAAGACGCCGTACAGGAAGCAACCTTGGCTTCGCAAGCACATGCGAGTCATGAGGGAGGGCTTTGCTTGCTCAAGCGCTTGGGCAGCAGCTGAGCAGCACTGCAAAGCCAAACCCATGGCTGGAAGACGCCATGGCATAGGCAAATGGTGCCAAATATCGGCCCACCTGGCACGAAACTAGACTTCGCAGCTGCCTAAGTTGCCAGAGATCGTGCACCATCTGCATGGACTCGGCCTTGTCACAGGTCAGATCCCACCCATTGATGACAGCAAGATCCTGGCCAGAAGACGGAATGAGATTTTCGCACGGGACAAGCAATGCCAGCAGGAAATCCCGCCAGTCCTCACGCGAAGGAGTTACAGCCGGCGGCATGGATTTGGTCACCGGTTGTGAGAAGGAG
This sequence comes from Symbiodinium sp. clade A Y106, assembly GCA_003297005.1. Classification (NCBI taxonomy): domain Eukaryota; class Dinophyceae; order Suessiales; family Symbiodiniaceae; genus Symbiodinium; species Symbiodinium sp. clade A. The sequence goes on along the minus strand of BGNK01001301.1, from coordinate 52,309 downwards.
TAGAGCAAACCCAGGCCTGAACGGTACCTACTCCGTCGCAACGGACATGCCTGCCACAAGTCAGAAGCCGCCTATGTTCAGAATGAAGAGCACGCTGCCAGATGCATGGCCACATGCGAGCATCGCTAGAGCCAGGACCTGCAGCGCTTGCGTTGGCGATGCTTTCGCTGAAGGCTCAAACTGAGGGCTGAGCCAAGTTGCATACCTGGCTGCGTTGCTTCGCTGAGTCTCCATCGGCGCTCGAAGATTCCAGAATCTGGCCTCCGTCGCGATGTACATTTTCTTCAGGGCAAAGTTGTCCGTCAGAAGGCCAGCGATCTGCGACACCTCGACATTTGACATGTGCGATGGATCCGGATCGTCGCGGCAAAGACACGCAGATGCGGTTGGCTCGTCCTGAGGTCTGGGCAACCATGCGAGCCAGGCTTGTTGCCACTTGCGCTCCAGCAAACTGCATGACGCCACCCGCCTGGCGACGCAAACCGCAGCCAGGCACTCCAGCTGACAAAACCAGGCTGGAACACATCGACGTCGTCCCAGACTCCCCTTGCAGGACTCGCACAAGTGGGGCCATGCCTCGAGCAACTCATACCTGGCAGCCTTAGAAGACATCGTATTCTGAAGCAAATGCCGCAGGTGCCAAGCCAAATGCAGGCTAGTCGCGGTTACCAAGAAAGAGTTTGCAAATCGAGAGCCAAACCTCAATGCACATCGTGTCAGGAAGGTACTGCATCACAGCTTTGCTGAGACAAGTCGCTGCAATGCGATGAAGAGCCCCGCATTTCGTCCTAGCATTTCCAGCTGCTGGCCATCCAGGCTTGCTGATGCAAACTAAACGACTTTATTTGTGGCAACTATGTTCCTTTCTTACAACGGCTACCAGTCCGTGACTTAGATATAGCCTTTGCCAACTGCTGTCCCACGATTTGACTCTTGTGGTTCAGATCTGCGATGCTCCCATCTTGCATAGACTTCAGCGTGGCGCCTCATCCGCCGGTGGGAAGCTACGTTCACTGGGCTCAGGCCGTGTTGGCTGCAAATCACGACATCCAACTGTCAGACTCCACGGAAGCTGGGGGCTGGGGGCTGGGGGCTCGGGGTTTGAATATCGGCGCTTGCCATTTGTTGCTCCTCTGGCTGCGATGGGCACTTCTGGTGAGACACAAATTGTTCGACAATGCCCTTGGCTAACTGTGACTATGTGATGCTTAGATGCAAGACTCAAGCTGCGCGGGTCAGAGCTTTCTCCATGACACCGGCTAAGACGAAGCATCGATCCGACGTGACCCAGCTAGACACTATCATGACATGAATACGGCAAACTCGCCAAGATCCAGAAACCTATCGACAACATCCCTGCTGCACGCTGGCTTTACCAATCGTGCGCTCAGGATCCAGAGGTGAAACTCTAAATTGCATGCACTGGTCTGCACCGTGGCGGAGCTACAAGCTTGCTTGCGCCTTCTGTGGTGATGCAGGCCTTGGCCAGGACTGCTCACGGATCCGATCACAATCAAGAGTCCGCCAGTAATGTTGATTCTAGTGTGGAGCATGATGGTGTGCTTGGCTCGTTGCAAAGGTGCACCACGGAGGATGCGAAGAAAACCCTGGCGGTAAAGTCGCTAAAGGGGTTGTCAGTCGCACAGAAGCAACTCGACTTCTACAGCATGATGCAATGATGGATTACAGGGTAGAACGCTGCATGGCTGCATTGCTGCAGAACACGTGGTTCTCTGACCTCGCCCGTGTTCGAGACGAACGAAACCTTGACATGTGCAAGTCTTGAAAAACAGTACGACGCAACACCTTTGCACAGTAGGGGGACTGCAACTTGGCCCCAAATTCTCAGCTGCAGACAAGTGCTGGATTTTCGGCCATCTCCGAGAGAAGCCGGGAACTGTCACGACCTTGGCAGTGTGACCACTGTCATGCTTTTTCCAGCATTGGATGGACGGCCAAGCAAGAGGCCAAGGACGGCAGCTACCTCAAATTCCGCTGGGCGTTCTTTCGGTAGCTTCGGGTCTTTCCTTATGACAGATCAGCACATCTCGTGAAGTCCTGTCTGAGCATGTCGTGATGTAATGTCAAAATGGTCTAGCGGACAAGAAGAGCCGTTTTAGCCCAGAGGCATGCAGCAGTGCTGACAAGAACTGCAGCACTACTAGCAGTAGAACGGTGTTTAAATAAACATCTGCTCGTGGAGTAGCACGGTCTTGAAAGCAGCAGCTTCGTCTAGCCTTAAGGGCAACCTGTCTCCTCACCGCTAGAGCTAGGGCAGCGCATTGCAGAAGGATGTTACACAGCTGGTCAACTTATGTCACTTGCCTTGGCTTTGCTTCTCCGTCTTCATCGCCGTCTTCGTCACCTAGCGGTCAGCTCGCAGTCATCAAAAAAGCCATTGCAGGACAATTATGTGCAGATGTTTGCCTTCCTCATCTTCCTCTTCGTCCTCTTCGTCTTCATCATCTTCCTCCTCAGCCTGAAATGGCGAAACCGGTCTTCGCGTACTGCGACAATTATCTGATTGCTGAAATGACCTTTAAGCTGAACATGCGAGTTCGGTCCTCGCCGGCGCCGGTTAAGCGTCCCTCGATCAGGTTGATGAGCTCTTGCGTGCCCTTCTGCCAGCGCGCATCCTGACCAGTAAAGAATTAAGTCTTCCGCCGAATCTGCATGGCACAGAGCCTCGTGGCAGCCCAGGGCTCCATTCCAGATTGCACCACGACTTCGCCTAAGGAGCATCCTGGGTGCCATCGGAGCTCTTGTCAGCAAAAGCTGCACCACTATCCCAGCCTGAGCTGTTCCACCGCTGCAGGACCGATGTCCCGCACCATCCAGAATTCAGGAATGCCACTGGCGTTTGCTGCAGCCTCGCCAGCCTCCGCAAAGGCAAAAACGCTGATCACTTATGCAACAAGATTGGCAAACGCGAAGCCAAGCTTGACAAGAGGTCACGAGGCCTCGGTATCTGCGGCATCTTTTTCTGGGAGGTCTGCACAAAGCTGATGGCATCTGAATGCCCTCTTTATGTAGTTTGTCTTCTTGCGGCCGCACTGGTTGCATCTCGTATCAGATAATGGATAGACAAACTGACTGACAGACTGACAAGCAGATGGATAGGCAGATAAGCAGATGGATAGGTAGATAGGTAGATCGACAGATGGATAGATGGATAGTTTGATTGACAGATCGATTTACACATAGACAGACGGACAAACAGACAAACAGATAAGCAGACAGATAGACAGACAGACAGACAGAGGACAGATGGGTAGATATGTAGACAAGTAGATAGACTGATAGACGCATAGATATGGAGAAGATAGGCAACCAGGTAGGTTAGGTAGACAGTGATATGGAGAGGGAGAGAGATAGAGAGAGAGAGAAGATCTAGATCAACAAACAGATACAGAGGTACATATAGATGGCGATGTCGATTTGTAAGTAGAGGTATAGGTACAGATACACAGCCTGACAGTGCTTGGACGTGCGGAAGGTAATGTCCGTGAATATTTGCACCTGTTGTATGCAACCACTTGTGCAATAATACCACATCCTTGACATTGTCCATGACGTTGTCATGCGCTCTGTCTGCTGTCGCGTTTCAGCGGCAACCTCTAATACACAACTGGCTAGAACAAGAGCCACGCTTTCCTGCTGGCTTAGGGATCATTGTCTTTTCAGTGCCAGCAGTGCATGCCGGTGCATGTGAGTGTCTGATAAGTTTGCCCATAGTGACAAATTCACGAAGGCTTCACTGCGACTGGGGCGGCATTGATGTGTTCGCAGTTCCTTCTGTGTTGATTCGGCTTGTGTGTTCAAGGTCGCTTCTATTGAATGACGCATTGTTTGTGGCTCATATATACCAAATGTGTATATACACTTCATATTTATACGTACACGGACATCGTCGACATGTCCCGCTCCTACTAGATTTATGATTTTGCTTCTAGCATTTTTTGTACCTACTGTTCTCACGTACTATATTGCGCTATGCCAGCCTGTAATTTTGATAATTACCCGCGTCGTACTACACAATTGCATACAGACGTATGACACAGTTCGCGTGTGTGTGTGTGTGCATACATATATATATATATATATATATATATTGCGTAATGTACATACATACTTTTCGTCCATATGGACTATCCTGCAAAAACCTACATACATATCTGGGTCCATACTTCTCTCTGTGTATACAGCTATGGCGAATCGGATGTGATATGTTGTGTCTGGCATAGTCGTGACCTACATAACTGTAAGTATATTCCAAGCCACTGCTCGCTTTATGCAGGGTGAATAACAAATGGCTTAGACTAGCTGTACTGGCTCACTTGTGGTATTAGCTCACATTGTTATTGCATCTTTTCCAGGTCTTTTCATGCCGTAAACTAACCTGAAAAATGTTGGCTGTTGACCTATGTTATTTCACGTCGTCTTGCAGTTGATGAAGGAAGTTCCATGTGTATTGTGATGCCCATTACATACCATGAAAATTCCACATGCGTGCACATAGATGCATGCATATCTATATGAATAGGTGCTAGGTATACCTGGCTGAATCTTAATAAGTTTATGTATGTCTGAATTCCTTTCTTTCACAGGTGCCCGGTCACCCTATTTGCGCATATATGTATATATGCACATACACACACGCAAACTTACTACTTACATACTTACAAAGAAACAGAAACACACAATCACGCATACATACCTACCTGTCCCACCGTACATTCATGCATAGGTAAAAAGGGTAACAAGTCTATGAGTCAATGTGCATACGCGCGTGCCTGCGTGGGTACCTACAGACAGTCATAAAGACACACATACATCCATGATCATGCATGCATGCATGCATGCATGCATGCATGCATGCATGACTACATGCTTTACATACCATGCCTATATGCATCTCATGCATAATATACATACATGCATACCTACCTACATACAAACATGCATGCATGCCTGAAAACATGTCTTCTCTGTTTTCCTCAAACCCGTGATTGAAATATGCTTCATGCATACATGCATAAGTCCATACAATATATGGCATGCATCCGCGCAGACCTACTTACTAATATGGATCAAAGACACAAACACACACATATAATATATATATATATATATTATATATATACCCATACCGTGTACGAGAGCGGCGCCTTCGACTCCTTCAACATGTGGAGGCTGTCCTGGCCTGCCCAGGGGAGCACGTAGAGAAACGGGCACCCGCACAGGCCAAGCAGTGCAACGCAAAGCTGAACCTGGAGCATTGGACCCTGAGGCACCAACTCGCACTGTTGAAGATGAAGGGTGCCGTGCTGCGTGTCCACTGAGATGTAGCACTCACCTGGGTTCCGGTTCTGTGGCGTCACATCACATCACGGCAGCAGCTCCTGCATCTTCTATCATGCTGCCCCTGTAAGGGAGAGCTCAATTCGACGTTTTTGCTTGATGCCTCCAATCCCGTGCGAAACATGCAGTAATTCTGCAACCATCACAGACTGGCAATGGCCTGGCAGGGCACTGCCAGCATGTGATACATGGCTCCCGTAACATGAGGTACAGACGAGAAGTTCATGTCGGGAGGTAGCTATCAATGTGAAACAGTTTTCCCTGACTTCGGAGACTAACATCCGTGTCTGCTCAAGCTCTGCCGAGTAAACACGCAAAAGGAGATCCGTAACAGCTTTCCTGGGCGAGATCCAAAAACGGAGACGAACCTTCTCTTAACGACACCTGCTCTATCTGGCAGGAGCAGGTCTGCGATACTATGCAAGTGCACACTTGCATCAAAGAAGAACTTGAAAAGCTCTGAAGGACCTATTCTAATGGACATTGGGCTGACTGTTATCTCTCTGCGCTACTTAGCGCTACTTCGTCATTCTCCGTCTCGTGCGCGAGACTGGGGAAGCAGGCCGGTCCTCGTTCCAAGCCTCGCCCTTGAAGACCACAGGCAGTCTGGATTGAACTGTGTGTCGTTTGCCTCCTCGGGGAAGTAGCCATTCATGTTGCAGAAGGGCTTCCGCCGAAGGTCTCTTTGTCATGTCCACGTACAGACACAATCGTATCACTTCTTTGCACAATTCGGAGCAACTCTCGATGCGGCCCTTCAGCACCACAGCTTCCGTTGAAACAGCTTGTTTGAAGGCCTCGAAACTCTTATACTGGTGTCCCCTGCGTGGAAGGTGCCCTGCCAGCATGACATAAAGGCAAAGGCCGGCGCACCAGATATCACTGCTCGCAGAATGCGGCTCACCTCTGCAAACTTCCGGCGATGCATACTCCTGTGTGCCAGCATTAGTCAGGGAGCCTCCTTCCAGCAGACACCTAGCACTGTTGAAATCAATAAGCCGTAGATCCATCAAGTTCTGGCTGACCAGTACATTTTCGCCCTTGATGTCTCGATGGATAATTTTGCGGTGGTGCAGGTAATCAATGGCCAGAGTCAGCTGCTTAAAAAGACGCTGCCCGACACACTCTGGAAGCGCGCAGGGCGTCGATCTGGCAGCAGTTGATATCGGCAGACCTTCAAAAAGCTCTAGGACCAGCACTGCCTGATCGTCTGCTACAAAGAAATCCAAAGCCTCGATTACGTGAGGGTGGGAAAGCTTTCGCAGAATCTTAAATTCTTGCTTTAGCAGTTCCGTCATCTCTTCATCGAGCGCCTGCATGGCTTTCAAGGCAACCTCTCTTTGGTCGGACCTTCGAGTCCCACGGTAAACGGTGCCCATAGATCCTTGGCCCAAAGACTCGTGGACAATGTATCTCGCCTTCAGCCCATCATGCTGGTTCAAGGCGGAAAGGTTAGCGTTACAGGATGTGTCCAGCTGCAAGTTGCCAAGGCGTTGCTTCCGTTGCTGCAGCAAGCTCCGCTTGGGTTGGCGCTTGCCGTCGCCCAGAGGACTCAGTGGGCCAAGAGAAGTTCGAGGACTAAGTGCCAACGGAGGAATCACCCGCGGAGAATACTGGCCATCAGCCAGTGCAGAGGTCTGTACCCGCACCGGAGTTTCAAGCCGCGGGAGGCCAGGCATCAAAAAGTTGGGTGGGCATTTCCTTGCCCCTGTGCCAGCAACGCTGCAGGAGAGCACTTCCGTTTTCGCCTCTACCAAAGATGACAAAGATTAAGATCGCCCTGCCGTTCTGCAAACATTTGCAAACTGCTCATGCAAAGAGCGATTGGGGAGCCAGCGACAATCAGAATATCCAAGGAAAAGCGGCGTGCTGGCGACTTGTCGCCAAGCAGCCTGACTCAAGCCAACACGGATAAAAGCACCAAAACTTGCAGTCGCAAATGACCAACACAAGAAATGGGAAGCGGACCGCCAGCGATGCTGCGTGCCCAGTGCCTGCATCCTTGGCGGGCACTGCACATCTGTACACTGCAGTCGCCGGAGCCGCGTAAATTCAAGGGGGTCCTGAGGATCGCCGGGCTCCTCCCCATCTTTGGCCTCAGATGTGACAAGACGTCAACCTGCCACCCAGCGCAAACTGTACCATCTCAAGGTGCCTCGTGGGCGACCTCCTCGCACACAAGATCAAGGGGCAACGAAATCCTTGGCGTGACATGATCACGTATGGTAGTTTTGCAAGTTCCACTGCTTGCGACATGGGGGAGTGCAGCAACCGAATACAGCGGGCACAGCCACACATCAGTGATCAGACACGAATTCCACGGAGTGCGAACGATTGCCGGAGAATAGAGTCAAACGTTGCGCAACTGCCACAGCAAATCAACCAGTCACCAAACAATCCGGGCAACAACTAATTCGATGTGCCGGAAGAAGAGGCACCGGAGGAGGCGCGAGCTGCGGTGGAGCCACATATCATGTAGCGAGCTCTGTAACGACGTGCTCAGGGCCGGGCGAAATGCCCAACCTGGCCGGGGCATGACGACATTTCACAGTGGATGAAAGCTGGCGACAACAAAGGCCTCATCACTTCCAGAAGAGCCTGCATTGCTTGCCGGCGGCATGCACTTCTCGGCGAGAGGCAGTGCCACGCCGGTGCCTCCTTGAGCGACGCTTTGATCGCACCATCATTAACGGAGCCGGGGCCCATCGACATGCCAAGGACACCTTGCAGAATTGACTGCGACACTGCATTGCACGACGCAGAAACCTAGAAGCACTTCCATACTTCTTGCTCTGCCTGACAACACGTAGCTCGCAAGGGCGCCGCCAATGTAGACGTGCACGCCACCCTTCCCAGACATCACATCAGCAGTTGCTGATCAACGCCCTTTGCGCCGTCCTTCTCATGCTCCGCGAAGCGTGAGAGCCCTATAAGCAGCTCCAGCTTTTTTAGGAGGACCTCCTGCACAGTGGATCATGACACGCTCAGAGCAGTTTGAGCGAGGCCCGCTCCAAACTCCATACGCTGAGCACGCGAGGATCCTCTTGATTCTCTGTGTTGGAGCCGCCGCCAAGAACTATGAGCAGTGGAGCTGGGATGGTTTCCTTGAAATTGCTGCTGTGCTCAGCACAATTCCGTGTGCACAGAGCGTTGGGGCCGGAGCTTTGCCATCCTCGTCCACGGCTGGCTTTCCGAGATCTTCCAGCTCTGCTCTTGCCGCTTCCTGGCGACTAGCCAAAGGTTGCGAATGTCCCAACAAGCTTCGCCAATCAAGGTCCCGCGTCCTCCTCAGCAGCTGATGCTCGAATCGGCAACTGCCTCTGCGTCGATAGGGAGCTGAAGACCAAGCTGACAGAGCTGGTCTGAGCAAGTAGCATGGTCTCCACGAAATCAGACAATTCGGTTTCGATGGCCTTGGTGATGCCACTGCGAAGTCATGAACGATTGCGCTTGCAGCTTGATTCACTTGATTCCCCAGTTCTCTAGCGGGAATCGCCCGCTTTCACTTAGAGGCTGGCAGCCATTGTCACGAGAAGTCCATCTCCAAAGTCCTAGTGTGTGGAACTAGCGTGTGGACGACCGATGCTCCTACAGTCGTCTATAGTAAACAAAACAGATAAATTCGCCTCGGCCCCGCCCGAAGCGTTCAGAGGTTCCTGTGCCCTCTATTCCCCACCAAATAATCGCCTCCCCCACCCCAACAACCGGCCACCTGACCCCC
>BGNK01001301.1:29538-43181 GCA_003297005.1 Symbiodinium sp. clade A Y106 | reverse complement strand
TCCCGTGAAATCTCGCCTCATCCCATGGATGGGCTCTCTGTAGGGCAGTCCGACCCACCCCCCCTCCAGCGCCCACGCGCCTCGCTTGCCCCCGCCTCTCCCCCTGCCTCCACCCCCTTTGACGTTTGCGAGTTTTGGGGCTCTCCAGGTTTCAGGTTTGAGGGTTTACTCTCGAGAAATTGAGGTTAGGGGTTTGAGTCTAGGCCAAAGATACTGAAAGTTACAAAGTACCACGCTTCTATGCAGAGGACTTGCGCAATCCCCTGCACACTCACACTGCTGGGTTTCCAACCAATTCGGCACATACGTGTGTGTGCAGCCGGGCCGAGGCGGGCGACGCGAAGCGTTTAAAACAAACTAGCATATTCTACAGTGCACTGGCGCAGCCCACCTGGGTTTCGACTTGAGCCTCCTCTCCTTCCTCGAGCTCGTCTCCCTCAGGTGCCTTCGGCGCAGCAGCTAACAAGGAGCTTCCCTAACCCCACAGTCTGTTCTACGACAGTGGAATGGGCTGCTCGGACTGAAGGTGCTAGTGAGGCTGCTTCTGAAATCTATTTGCATCGATGGCAGCCGTTACTCAGCCTTCACCCACTCCCATGCCCCAGTTGGAAAATGCTTTACTTCCGTTGCGCAGTTGAAGACACTACGTACTGGAAATTGACAGCGAGCCCCATGCCTCTGCAGCGGTTTGACCCAGGTATGGCCTCGGAGCAGATCGAAAACAGCCGGTGCTCGCATGAGGCCACCGGCCACCCAGCCGTGAGGTGCCGGCCGCAGTCTGTCCGCCAACGTCAGGCCACCAGCGTGCGAGATACGAGCCGTTACAGTTGCCTCCTTGGCAACTACCTGCAGATCACACTCTCACTGCGTGACGTACTTTCACAGCCGTGCTCATGTAGCCTCAAATCGCGAGCAGGCAGGTCCAAACCTTTGCAGCTTAGGCTTGTGATCTGGATTGTGGATGGATCACTTTAGATGTAGCTTGACTCACAGTGCAAGAAGGCCACTTGTTTTTCATGAACCCGCGGCAGAAGATTTCGCGAACTTCAGCCTGCCAACCAAAACAACTTGCATCAGAAGATATCCAAAGATCCAAACCAGTGTTCTGATCCACCTCCTTCTCTTCTGGCGCCAGTTTTGCCTTTCGGTCCTGATGCTTGTCAAAAGGAAGTGTGACAGTCATGCAGAGGGGAGGCACGGAGACAAACTTGTTGTGATGTACAGTACGAATACAGCATGCTCCTCGAGTTTCTGATTGTACTCCTCAACTTCATCTGGAGCAGCATCATCCTGGAGGCGTGTGTTTCAATCATCAGTTCACGGCGAATCATGTCCACTTTCAACTGTTGAGCATGTCTGAGCCGTTCACGTCAGGCGGCGTCAGAAACGGCAGAGGCTCCAGCCTGCAAATCTGTTGTGCACGACTGGCATTACACCAGGGCGTGAAATAGACCGGCTGATTCCACCAGACACACTGTAGTCAAACTGTGCTCAGAAAAGTGCAAGCTTCTACGCATGCATGCAAATTTTGCATCGCTGCGGTTACATGTGGTGTAGCTCCTACCACTGCTGTTGCTGCGGCGGCGGCTGCTGTTGCTCCTACTATTAATAATAATAATAATAACTATTATTATTATTAGTACTACTTCTTCTATCTTCTTCTACTACGACCCCTGCTCCTACTCCTACTGCTTCTGCGACTGCTACGGCGACTGCTACTGCCACTGCTACTGCTACTGCTACTGCTACGGCCGGCCCATTCAATAAGAAATCGTTGGGAATAAGAAATGAGACCCTGGATTTTTGGGATTTTTTATCCAGGGCCCTAAATCCCGGCTTCCTAGCACATCCATGGCCTCGGAGAGAAAAGAATATCCAGCGAATTTGCCCGCAAAATCGGCTGATATCCTGTGCTTTCAGGGCCTTCCAAACTCAGGGCCGAAAATCCAACGAATCCGTGGCATATTTGCCTTCTTTTCTTCAGGGCTCCCTCCAGCCCCTGGGGCGGCCCAGGCTGGCTGACCACGCCGAAATTCAAAATTCGCTGGGCTGTCTTATGAGGCAAGGTCGGCCGACCTGGGCCGGCCAGGTTTGGGCTTGGCTGGGCTGCGCCAGGCTGGGCTGGTGGGCCCGGGGGTGAATTCTAGTGGGCAGGCAGTTGTCAGGGTCGGCCAGCCCGGGCCGGGCCGGGGTGGCCGCCCCCGCGTCCACGTAGATCAAAGGGTTTTGACGAAGCGTACTGGTGTCAGTTGGGGGGTTGCAAGGTCTTTCGAGAAACCTCGCGGTGGGAATTTAGAAATAAGCGGGGTCTGGGCAGAAAGGTGCCGTTTCTTAAAATCGACGCCCGTACTCGTACTCCTACTCCTGCTCCTACTCCTACTCCTACTACTACTACTACTACTACTGCTACTACTGCTACTACTACTACTACTTCTTCTGCTTCTGCTTCTGCTACTTCTGCTACTATTACTACTGCTGCTGCTGCTGCTACTACTACTACTACTACCACTTCTGCTTCTGCTTCTGCTACTTCTGCTACTATTACTACTGCTGCTGCTGCTGCTGCTACTACTACTGCTGCACCTGCTGCTGCTGCTGCTGCTGCTGCTGCTGCTTCTACACCCGCTTCCACTTCCACTCGCACTGCTACTGCTGTTGCTGCTACTGCTACGACGACGACGACCTGTTGCAGCACAACGAGCCTGATTACTTGTGATTGCCTAACAAGAGGAAGGCACTTAATAGTCGATAACCTGTAGGTCTACTTATAGGAATAGACGTACTAGTAGTTGGCGGTCGAATCTGTTGGTGCTCGCCCTGCTCCTGCGAACGCCTGCAGTCTGAGAGTGTGTAAGTTTCGGCAAAATCAAGGTGAGCCTTATCAGATGAACAGTGCAAGATTTGGACTCGGTGGCATGGGGAAGCTGAAGCTTTCGGAGCGATGAACACTTTCATGCAGCATCGATGTGGCTGGCGTGTGCTGGCAGCAGCAAGATCCAGAACTGAGTCCTGTGCCCATTTCGCTGACGCGTTGCTGCCCATTTGTCCGGGAGGACGGATGCGACTTCCAGGATGGTCCTAGCCAGAAACCGCTCATTCGGTGCCACTCTGTGCATCCCTTCCAAGGCTGGCACTCGTAAGCAAGCCACCAAAGCGGCGAGCGCTCCAGAGGGCGACACCTCTGTGTCAGTTCGGCTGTGTCGCTGTGTTTTGGACCCATGCCGCATTCGTTTGATCGCCTCGCCCAGCGGGCGGCTCGATCGAGCTCGAACTGAAGCTCAGTCTTTGCCGTCCTGGGGACCTGCAGCAACCCCTGCAACGCCGTGGGATGCCCAATGGTACGAGAGACTCGGCGCGTGGCCTGGCCATACTCCTGAAGCCGAAGTCTGCGAGAGGTGGTGCCATCATGACTAGCTGAGGATGCTGCATCGGGTTCCGGATTGGGCAGCCTGTCAAGCTGGGCCTGCATCCTGCGAACACTGCAGACGAGGTCTCTTGGGAATTTCTCGGCGTTCTTGGTGAAGGGGCTCCTTCTGAGGGAGGGGACCTCCAGCCGCTCCACCGGCGTCAAAGCCTCCGGTGGCGGAGCCTCGACCTGAACCCCTTACGCATCACGAGGCCCCTGACAATCCCTCACGGTCCACGGTCCGACCCTGGCCTTCGGCACCGGCCGGTGCCCGCGTGCCCCAGGTGGAGGCTCGAAGGTGACTTCGGCGGGACCTCCATCGATGGTGCAACGAAACTTTGCAACTTCTCCAAGACACTTGGCAGGCTTTGATAGTCTCAAACTTTGCCTCTGTCGGCCGGGATGTCAGAAGGTGAAGCTCGCTCGACCTGCGGGTAATCATCGCATGACAATGCTTTTGCAGGCAAATGGGGAAAGCTTGAAAGAAGCTGCTTCCTTTGGTGCATCTTGCCAACACGTCTTGCCTTTTCTCGCAGCTCGGAGAAGATTGTCCAGGCATTGTGTCTCGCGAGGCGCATCAATATAACATACACGCGAGCGCTCCACATCGACATGGAAATGGCGCGACTGAGACCCTAGCGACCAGAACAGGCCATCTGCGCCATTCACTTCTTCAAAGAGCCTCTCCTGAACCACTGCATCGATGCAGACGCAGGCATGTGCATCGCGCCGCGACGGCGGCTTCGTGCCTGCACTGAGGGCTGGCTGAGATCCGGCAGCGGTGGGGGAAGAAGCTTCCAGCCCTGCCAGATCGTCTCCACATCGCCGCATGTCGCCGTGGACATCTTGGGCTCTGGGTTCCAAACGTCAGTGACCGCAGATGCCACGATGTCTTCGGCAAGCTCTGAAGCCAGGCTGATGGTCTGACAGGCAACAGACACACGTACCAAGACGTTTTCGGGGATTGATACATCTTCACAGATTCCCCTCTCCCCCGCTTCGAATGCAGGCAGAATCATGCAGACATTCGAGGGTTCATTTCTTCCAGGCATGAACTCTGACTGACTCTGACGCTCATTCACGCAGTGACTCATTCACTCACTCGCTCGTTTCTTCATTCCTTCAGTCAGTCTTTCAGTCACTTACCTGACGATTTACTCCCGTGGGGCTGCCAGGATGACGGCATTATTGGCATCGTGATTGGCTCGACAGGCTCCTGCTCGATTTGTGGTGGTCATCATCGCAGAGACAGGCAGGGAGGAAGAGAGAGAGAGAGAGAGAAAGAGAGCACCCTTTGAGTTTTGGACTTCCCCATCCACACACACATGAACACGCACGGGGCCTGCTCCTTGACCATGTGCGCTTGCAGAGCCTCTCTCCGCTCCCAGTGCACATCCTAAGCTTACAAGCATCTGAAAGACGTCTGTGCAACCTCATTTCTACCTGTGCCGGCAAAGGTTTCCGTACGGCTACACAGCTCGGCCGCTTCAAGGGGGATTCCCCTTCTCCTTCTGACGGCGAGTTGTCTGAGTTGATGGCTCCGATTGTCGCTGAACCGTTCATCGCCAATTCTGCAATGGGCTCCTGGGTGGTAGAAGGGAAATATGACGCTTGAGCATCTGCGGGAACAAAAGCTGCTTGCACTGCATTTGCTGCACGCTGCCAAATCGATGCTGGGTTCCATGCAAAAAGCTGTGGGTAGGTTTGGAGCCGCCTGACACATCAGTCTCCAAAAGAATGTCGGACAGCCAAGGTGGACGTGCTCCATTCCGAAATCCAGAATGCAGGTCTGACACGGTCGCAGTCATTTTTCACAGCTGAGGCTGCTGGAAGGTCCACGCCACTAGCACGAGTAGCCATCCATGTCTCTGGAAGTAGGCCGCAGACCAAGAGCTCTGAAAGGTGCCCGGAGCAGGGGAGGTGAAGGAGAACATGGTCTGCACCTTCGTCCGACAACCGGTGCCTCTCTGAAGGCAATATGGAGCACGCACAGCAGTCTCTGTTTGTGGAATGATCCTCTAGTCCTCTAGTATGGAATCTGAGTCTGGCCAATGGTTCTAGACACTCAAACACAACATACGCGTGTGCACACAGAGACACACATGGAAGGTAAGCGCGGTTTTGACAGCTCAGCGATATGTCAAATTCACAATAGTGCAGCATTCCCCAAGACAGGTAGGCGACCACTTGCCTCAACTGGCACCCCACCCTAGCCCCAGCTCAGCGGGCTTAACGGCTGAGATCCGGGCATCCTCACCCGGAAGCACTCGCCTTGGCCCCCAAAGGTTCAGCCGCTCTGGAATGAAAGACAGGGACAGCGACCTCCCGCTGCTAAGGCCTGTACCCTGAAGTCTGGTGGCAGGTGAAGTGTTGGCTTGGATCTTGCGGCAGCAGACTCTCCTCCCAACTTAGACACTGCGGCTCACGACTCCCCTGACTTTTGCTGCAACGAAGTTCGAAGCGGATGGCAAGATTCCTTACATAACACTGCAATAACAGCACGAGAGAATGAGAATGCATGCCACTCGGAGACATTGTGGTAAGGCGAACCGCAAGCCTACGCTGCACTCAACAACTCAAACGGCCATACGACGAGAAAGAACCAAACAAACAACCAACATCAACCAACGTAGGCAGTGCCAGGCTTCGACAATCAGTCTGGACGTTACTCAGAAAATTTTGGTTCGACAGGCGCAGCGATCAAGAAACACTGAACCACTGCTGCAACAGCTTTAGTTTGGATCATGGCTGCAAGCACCACAAGAGCTCGATTTGTTCAGCCGAAAACCTAAGCATGCATGAAGCGAACGCCCGCAGCTGTGCAAAGGATAGGTATGAGTGCATGTCTCGATGTAATCAGCTGCAAGCATCGCGCCTGTTTGTTTAGATGATAGCTACTTTGTGGGATTGCAGCTAGCAGCTAGCAAGCAGCCTCGAAATCAAACTTAATGGGCTTCACCAGCCCATTGTTAGGCACTTGGGATTGCGCTGGGAATGACAGGGATGCTTGCAGTGGCTTCATCAAGAAGACCTGTTGAAGGCGGCGCGTAGTACAACCGACACAGAACTGCTGACGACAGCACGCAAGAACAAGACTTGCGCACGGCAGAATTACAACTTGTCATGGCTTGCCGGGACCAAAAAGGATGCGCTTGCTGCACATTGCCAGAAATATTGAAATACAATGTATGGATGTATTCGTGCGCACAGCACTGCACTTGTAAGCAAGTCAGATGTTTGGCTTAGCCAAGTACAGTGGCCTGCATTCTTGCAGGCCTCATCACAGATCTATATGAATAGCGCTTCGAGTCTAGCCATGGTTGGGTCGACATGCGAAGAAAATGGTGCTCTTGGGAAAACGCCTTTCCTAGTAGGAATATGTAGGTATACTCTTACTCTTCGGGTGGGCGTACTACCACGTTACGTTCGTTGTGCTCGTGCTGATATCTCCAAGTTTGTTGGAAGCCCATGAACCTGTGCGATGGCGTTAATCCTCTAATGAAGCGAGTCTGCGCACAGACTAGCCTCCGGTCTCTACTAATTGTGTTCACTTCTTTCAGGAAACTTTCTTAAATCGGGTCTGTGCCTTGTGTGTGCAAATGCACAATGGGCATTCCTGGCTATTTCTCTCAAGTCTCTTGCAGGTGCGGCCAGACCCTAAACCACCACGGAAACATGAGACACGCTCGATGGGCTTCTGCATGCGGGGGTTTCGGACCCGGCGAATAGACTATGTGAGGAAGCGCGTGCTCTCTGAGCCCAATCAAAAGTATCAAAACCTCAGGTGCAAAGCACTCATAGCACGTTTGCAGAGAAGCTTCTCCCGCCTGAAAACCTTGCTGCGGAGCGTTCTGCACCCACTCGAACCTTGGCACCGCAACTGCACCACCGATGCGTGCACGCAAACGTCGCACGACATGCCTACGATCCCTTCCTCGTTGTGCGCCTGTTCGAGCACAGAACAGTGCAAATTAAAGCCTCAGTTTCGAATCAGTGCAGCTGCGTAGCTGGATCGCAGCCGAGCCAGTATTTCTGAGGCGAATAGTCCTCGTGCAGGTCCTGATTTCTTGCACAAGTTAAGCTGGCCGGTAGATGCCGGAAGCCGAACTTTCGGAAGCTGAAGAGGTCATTTCGGGGGGCGGACGTCTTGGCATCTGCTTGAAAGTGCAACCGAGCCGGAGTCACCTTCGTCACTCAAGTGAGGATATGCAAGAATAGCAAGCCGCAAGCCGCAGGCCCCGAAGGCAGCAGCACAAGCAGTACATGTCTATATCTATCCAGATATTATATACACACTGACATCTACAATAGACCCATGCATACACGTAAGTCATGTAAGATCATGCATGCCAGCATGCTGGCATGCATACACACTTCCCTCACCCATCGCCAACGTTACCTTGCGCCGACAGTGCAACGAACGCCAGCACGTACCCAACATTGCAGATGCAATGTCCACCCGTCCGTCCGTATAGTATGAATGCATGCCGGGGTTTGCTGCATGCATGTATGTACGTATGTATGCATGTATGCATGTATGCGCAGGCTCTGGGTGGCTGGGTGGCTGGGTGGGGCACTTCGGCCGGTAGGTAAACAACGTCCGGGGATGCGTGTGACTATGCATGTGCATAGACTTACTGACCGTACTTGTAAGTAACTACATTGCACGCTACTGTGCCTTCCTTATCACATGATGCATGACAAGGCGTAAACCGTTATGATGACCCGTGACCAACTTCAGATCTGCATCAGTGGAAGGACTCTTGCATGCCTCGGCATTTGGACCTTCAATGGGTGCCTTGGCTCAGTTGATCAGTACCACACCGACAGATCGAAACGGCCATCGCTGAGACATTGATGCACTGAGAATGCCACCACGAAGGCAGCGCTTGCCAAAGGCTCCTGCAAGAATGGAAATACCATCTAAGACCAGCTGGAGATGATTCCAGAGACGAGCGTTTGCTCGAGCTGCATCTCGACTTCCTGCTCGAGCGGCATGGTGTTGTCAGCAGCACCCTCTTCCAGCAGAGCTGCCATAAGATCTTCCTCCGCCAAGCCTGTTGCTGAGACAGATCCCTGCCACAACTCCAGCATTCATATGGCACACCTGCCTTCTTGCATCTCAGCCTCTACAGGCCGCAGTGCCTTAACCTTGCGCCGAGCGTGAGCTCCAGCTGCAATCACCGGCTGCCACACCAGCCTCGGGCTCCATTATCTCGTCATATTCGAGCTGTCCTGGTGCCATCTCCTCGGCAGTCTCACGTGAAAGGTAAATTTCGGCTTCACCCATTTCGCCGCCGCTCTCCTTCATCTTTGCTCCGTACTTCCGGATCCTGGCCAGCAAGTACCTGAGTGCAGCTCTGCTCCGAGATGCCCCGGACATTTGGCCCCAAAAATTGCGAGGCACTCATCATCCCGCCACGATCGAGGCTTCTTCTTGCCACTCGTTTCTGCTGTGTGCCTCGGCTCAGGACTGCGGAAGACGTGCCTACGCTTGGCTCGTGCCGCGGTGCGGCCTGGCCGTCGTCAGGTCCACAAGCAGGGGCTTCCTGTGACAGGCGGGCGAAGTGTCTTAAACCCAGACGCGTACGCTGCGTACGACTTCCATTCCAGCCGCCTGATGATTTCGTGTACAAAGTTCTCCTTGAGCCGCGACGAGATGCTGGAATTTGCTGAACCCATGGCTGTTCATTTTCTTATTCTTCATGGTCTCCTTGTGCAACTTCATGGGCAAGTACAGTCCAGAGAACATATTGCCAACCTGTCACAAGCAGGTGGTTATGGCTCAACAATCTCCGGCGCAGCAGCTCAGGCTCCTGAATGAAGCGCGTCCCCTCTCCGCGAAGAGAATGGTACCAGTTGAAACCTCAATGAGGTTGCCGGCCGCTCCAGATTTAAACGACACATGTGCTAGGACCCGTGTGCAGTTGGGAGCCCGGCCACCGCTCTTGATTTCCTCTGGCGTTGCACGATCCAGCAGTTCCATCACCTGCCCCGGTGTGCCATACGAAACAGCTTGGACCGCTCCGGCAGCACAAGATGATTCAAAATGTACGGGCTGATACGCAGATCCACAGTAGACAGGGACGATGAACTATTTTGTGAAAAGCTGCTCACGTCTGCCAGCTGCCGCCTCAGAACCTCCTGTAGCAAAGCGGAGCCACCTTTATCTCTTTAACGAATGCTTAAAATTTTAAAATGGTTTAATTACTGGCTTTAATCAAAAGGACTTTGCCAAAGCATCCGCAGTGCCTCCAGCCGCTCTCTGTACTCCTCTGCCCGTGTCACAACGAGCCTTTTGCGGGCTAACGGCTAGCAAAAGGCTCGAAGCCCCAGCCAAGGGCCCAAGGGGGTAAAAGATCTGAGTCATCTGAGTTCCTGACTCTTCCTTGTCCCTGCCGGTCCTGAGCTCTCGAAGCTCCCGTAACTACACGACCACGATTCAGACAACCTGAGCTGCGAGCTTGCGAGAAGCATGATGCCGGAACTTTTCCCACTCTTCTTGCCTCATGTGCGATGTGTCGACAGCAAGGCTTTGTCCGTCAAGTCTATACCGAGAAGTAGGCTGCTGCGCAAAACGCTCGAGGGCACGATCGTACCTCCCAAATCTCCCAAACTTAGCCTTGGTCCTTGCAAGCACTGGCTGTTCTCGGAGCCTCTTGGCCACTATCTGCTCTTCCAAAGTACGTGTCTTCAGACTCACTGTCTTCCTTTCCTTGACCTTCACTGGCTGAGAATGCTCGACGACTCGAAGACACTGCGTCACTTCTCCGTGCACATGAAGTTGCCATGCCAAGCAATCGACCTTCGGCGGAAGCACCTAGCATTGCTAGTATGATTGAAGTTTGACTTGGTGCGAGGACAGCTCTCGAGGCTCGTGTACAGCGTCACAGGAGGTAGGATCGCATCTTGTTGAGAGTTGCACAGTAGGACCGCCCGGCGAAGATGTGGACATCCGCACGCCACGACCGGCTGGCGCCATCTTTGGCGAACTGTTGGCAGGACTCCTGCTCATGTTCAAAAAAATGCGAAAGCGGACGGGCTTCCAAGTGCATCCAGGGCCGGCACAACTCCGGATCCGGCGCATCAAGCTCCACCTGGACAGGACATGGTAGGAGCCCAGTGGGACTGGGACCACATGAGGAAGGTTTCCCGTTTCCTCTGCCACGTCCACAAAATGTTCTGATTGCGGTGGCAAAGGGTCAGATGGGTCCAGACCCAAATTTTCCATCTTTGCCTGCGTCAATTTGCTCGGCCCTTCGCACACCCCTTCGGCTTGCCCTCTTCTGTCAGCGCCTTGTGTCTTTCGTAGGTTGAGGACGACACCTAGCCACAATGGCGATCAAATGACAATCAAAGCCGCAGCAGCTCGGCCTTCCTCTTGATGACCACTCGACGACGTGGCTGTGGCCTGCGATCACTCGTGTCGCAAATGTCACGATCCGAATTGGCCTGGGCCTGGACGTCATCTCCGGAGCTCCAGACGGACCTGGGTGCGATAGCCCTGCTATGCCTCACTGCCTCACTCACACTCCTTCATTGCTTCATAATCCTTCCATATCCTTCCAGACGGCCCTTTCCTTGAGACCAGCCTGGGTCCGCGACGACTCGGACCCTGAGTTGCAAGCGCAAAATGACATAATAATCAGCTCGAGGATGCACACCACCGAAGGATCAGAGAGCCTGCATGGTCTCGGTGTGGTGTTAAGCTTCGGAGAGCATGGCACACTGCGACACTGCGCTGGCTCCACTTTGACTCTCTAAGGCTGACTCGGGTTTTGCTTGCTCTCAGGCCAGGGTGGGCTCAAGGTGAAATCCGACATCAGGGCTGGCAGCTTGATGAGCAATACATGCCAGTTGGCGCCGACCAAATGGGACAGACTCACTTCCTGGTGCTTGGACAGTTGGGCAAGCTCCAAGCTACTGCAGCCGCTGAAACTTGGTTTTCCACGCCGGCTGCGCTTAGACAGCACTCTGCCGCAGCGTCGCCAGCCTGGCAAACTGCTGCGGACCAGGGCATCTCTGTCCCTCTCTCTCTCTCCCTCTCCCCCCGGGCTTCAAGCCCACCCGCATGTTTTGTTATGCGGGACATGGGGGGTGAGGAACGAGCATATTCCCCCTGGAAGCTAAAGCTCTCTCTCTCCCTCTCCCGGGCGTACGGGTCGGTTAAGGCCCCCGGGCTTCAAGCACACCCGCATGTTTTGTTATGCGGGACATGGGGGGTGAGGAACGAGCATAATCCCCCTGGAAGCTAAAAAGCTCTCTCTCTCCCTTAGGGGTCGGTTAAGACCCCCGGGCTTCAAGCCCACCCGCATGTTTTGTTATGTGGGACATGGGGGGTGAGGAACGAGCATAATCCCCCTGGAAGCTAAAGCTTGCTTGCTTGCTTGCTTGTAAGGCGTTTGGGCAGAGGGCGGCAGCCCCCAACCCTGCGCACAGCGCGACGCCCAGTTGGTCCACGTCTTGTCTGAAGGTGAAAGCGGGGGTTGAGTAGCTGAGCTGGACCAGCGAGCAGGTTGCCCCCTAGTATCCGAGTGAGGTCCCATGACAGCGTGTCCCCGAGCTTAAGCCCAATAAGTGCATGGTCCTGTCCCGCCTTGCCCAGCTTGACTGCTCCGTGCCCCGCTCTGTTTTCGCTACTCTGCGCTTGCCTTATGGCCCTTCCTGTTGCGGGCTTGCAAGCGGGAGCCAAAGCTCAGGGCCGTTTCGAAAGCATCAGGNCGCTCTGTTTTCGCTACTCTGCGCTTGCCTTATGGCCCTTCCTGTTGCGGGCTTGCAAGCGGGAGCCAAAGCTCAGGGCCGTTTCGAAAGCATCAGGGCATGGCCATATGGGCTGGTTATAAGGATACGGGGCAGTACACTCAGCAGCTAAACATACGGTGCTTGCCCTGTGTCTCTGGCCTTATGATACATGTCTCAAGTGCTGTGGTTTCGTGGTTGCTGTTGTGTGAAGGGCAGCGGGTCCCCGGGGTCAGGAAGCAGGGGGCATGGGTGTTAGCAAGACAGGGGGAACGTAACACAGCTTGGGACCCAGACTGCCCGGAGGTGGTGTGCTGTGGAAGACTGCCGGTCCTTTCTCGGGGGAGGAAGCACAGGGCTCGGGGTACCAACAACAAACTAGGGGTAACTTCACTGAGGTCCCCGCAGTCGTGTCGGTGGTTGTGTTGTGTTGTTGCCATGGGTGGGGTGCGGTCGCAAGAATGCAGCTCTAAAGTTGTCGGTCTGAGCTCCGACGGTAAAAGCAACAAGTTGTGTGCCCTAGTCGTCTCGCTACGCTTCGGGCACGGCGGAGTGAACGGGTTCGTCTCTCTACGTCCCCGTGTGTTACAAAGTTCTTAAGCGTCTCTCTACGCTTCAGACAGGGGCGGAGTGAAAGGAACGTTTTTCTAGGCTCCAAGGGCTGAGTTGACTGAAAGGAGTCAAAAGGAAAGGAAAGAAAGGAGGGGAGGGAAAACTGTGTCCCTATGCTCAGAACCTCAAACCAAAAGATCTTGCAAGATGCAGGCACTCGGCATTTTGCACGGGCCCCCGCTGCACGGAAAAAGTGGTATTTGTAGTGCAGCTCTCACTGTTGCATCCCCCTGGTTCTTGGGGCTCATCAGGTCTTCCGCCTTTCCGGCGCCGCACCATTGTAGTATAGTAGCACCCGGGCATTGTTCCCGTCGTCCTTCTTGTCTGTTGTCCTCCACTCGTAGTAGGGCTCGTGGTACTTGTGCCGGTGGATCGTGTTTTCGATGGTGTAGAGGAGATAGCACTGCCTCGGTCCTTGGGTCGTCCCCGCTTGCACTCTTGAGGGCGTCGCCGGTCGAAGGGCGCGGGTTGCTGCGGTCCCCGAAGGTCTCGTCGTCGTTGGGCGTGGATCACGATGCGAATTGAAGTCACCGTGCTCACCGAAGGCGGCGTGGAAGATGAAGACGCACAGTATTGCACTCTTTCCGTTGAGCTCGATGGCTGCGCTGGGGGCCCCCGGTGTTGGCCACTGCAGCCAAACAGCTTGAGCCAGCTCTCTCTCCCGTCTCCCCCTCTCCCGGGCGTAGGGGTCGGTTACCCCCGGGCTTCAAGCCCGCCCGAATGTTATGCGGGACATGGGGGGTGAGGAACGAGCATAATCCCCCTGCTCTCCCGGGCGTAGGGGTCGGTTAAGACCCTCGATAGGGAGGGGTGGGGGGGGTTGTTGTTCGTGGATTTGGGGAACAACAACACCCCCCCACTGGGCGGGGGCACGGGCAGGGGGGGG
>BGNK01001301.1:1345-29068 GCA_003297005.1 Symbiodinium sp. clade A Y106 | reverse complement strand
AAATACAAGAAGGAGAGAGCCACATGCAAACGCGTTAGGGGGGTTAAAGCGAAGCAAGTACAATTGATGATGAATGATTTGGTTTGGAAGGTTTGCAAAGGGGGGTTGTTGTTGTTGTTCGACAAGCAGGAAAGGAATAACAACAGGAGGGGGTTGTTGTTCGAAATAGGAAGGGAATACTCTACTACTGTACTACTGTTTCTACTACTGTTGCTAGAACTGCTACTACTACTACTACTACTTCTACTACTCTTAAGCGTGTTCGCCAAAATACAAGAAGGAGAGAGCCACATGCAAACGCNTACTACTGTACTACTGTTTCTACTACTGTTGCTAGAACTGCTACTACTACTACTACTACTTCTACTACTCTTAAGCGTGTTCGCCAAAATACAAGAAGGAGAGAGCCACATGCAAACGCATTAGGGGGGTTAAAGCGAGGCAAATATACAATTGATCATGAATGATTTGGTGTGGAAGGTTTGCAAATGGGGGGCTGCGCCCCCCCCCAACCCCTCCGCTTGTCTTAGACTAAGCTCCCCGCTGTCTTGAGCCGCCAAGAAATGAATAAAAACGTGTTCGCCAACACACAAGAAGGAGAGAGCCACATGCAAACGCTTTAGAACTTTAGGGGTGTTAANGGGGCGAGAACAACAAGGGGGGGGTTGTTGTTCTCTCAAGGGGGAACAACAGGGGGGGGTTGTTGTTCTCCAAAATGGAGAACAACAACCCCCCCCACCCCTCTATCGAAGGGGTATGTAAGACCCCCGGGCTTCAAGCCCACCCGCATGTTTTGTTATGCGGGACATGGGGGGTGAGGAACGAGCAGAATCCTCCTGGAAGCTAAAGCTCTCTCTCTCCCTCTCCCGGGCGTAGGAGTCAGTTAAGACCCACGGGCTTCAAGGCCACCCGCATGTTTTGTTGTGCGGGACATGGGGTGAGGAACGAGCATAATCCCCCTGGAAGCTAAAGCTCTCTCTCTCCCTCTCCCGGGCGTAGGGGTCGGTTAAGACTGCCGGGTTTCAAGCCCACCCGCATGTTTTGTTATGCGGGACATGGGGGGTGAGGAACGAGCATAGTCCCCCTGGAAGCTAAAGCTCTCTCCTCCCTCTCCCGGGCGTAGGGGTCGGTTAAGACCCCCGGGCTTCAAGCCCACCCGCATGTTTTGCTATGCGGGACATGGGGGGTGAGGAACGAGCATAATCCCCCTGGAAGCTAAAGCTCTCTCTCTCCCTCCCCCGGGCGTAGGCCGGGCTTCAAGCCCAGCCGCATGTTTTGTTATGCGGGACATGGGGGGTGAGGAACGAGCATAGTCCCCCTGGAAGCTAAAGCTCTCTCTCTCCTTCTCCCGGGCGTAGGGGTCGGTTAAGACCCCCGGGCTTCAAGCCCACCCGCATGTTTTGTTATGCAGGACATGGGGGGTGAGGAACGAGCATAATCCCCCTGGAAGCTAAAGCTCTCTCTCTCCCTCCCCCGGGCGTAGGGGTCCCACCCGCATGTTTTGTTATGCGGGACATGGGGTCAGGAACGAGCATAAGGGGTCGGTTAAGACCCCCGGGCTTCAAGCCCACCTGCATGATGTTTTGTTATGCAGGACATGGGGGGTGAGGAACGAGCATAATCCCCCTGGTAGCTAAAGCTCTCTCTCTCTCTCTCCCTCTCCCGGGCGCAGGGGTCGGTTAAGACCCCCGAGCTTCAAGCCCATCCGCATGTTTTGTTATGCAGGACATGGGGGGTGAGGAACGAGCATATTCCCCCTGGAAGCTAAAGCTCTCTCTCTCCCATCTCTCCCTCTCCCGGGCGTAGGGGTCGGTTAAGACCCCCGGGCTTCAAGCCCACCCGCATGTTTTGTTATGCGGGACATGGGGGGGTGAGGAACGAGCAGAATCCCCCTGGAAGCTAAATCTCTCTCTCTCCCTCTCCCGGGCGTAGGGGTCGGTTAAGACCCACGGGCTTCAAGCCCGCCCGCATGTTTTGTTATGTGGGACATGGGGGGTGAGGAACGAGCATAATCCCTTTGGAAGCTAAAGCTATCTCTCTCCCTCTCCCGAGCGTAGGGGTCGGTTAAGACCCCCGGGTTTCAAGCCCACCCGCATGTTTTGTTATGCGGGACATGGGGGCTGAGGAACGAGCAGAATCCCCCTGGAAGCTAAAGCTCTCTCTCTCCTTCTCCCGGGCGTAGGGGTCGGTTAAGACCCCCGGGCTTCAAGCCCACCCGCATGTTTTGTTATGCGGGACATGGGGGGTGAGGAACGAGCAGAATCCCCCTGGAAGCTAAAGCTCTCTCTCTCCCTCTCCCTGGCGTAGGGGTCGATTAAAACCCCGGGCTTCAAGCCCACCCGCATGTTTTGTTACGCGGGACATGGGAGGTGAGGAACGAGCATAATCCCCCTGGAAGCTAAAGCAATAATAAGTTGCACTGACGAATCAGGTGGGATGTATGCTCTCCCTTGCTTGCTTGCTTGCACGGCGTGTGGGCTAAAGGGAGGGTCCCCCTAGCTTTGCGCAAGCGCTACGCCGAGTGTCCACGTTCGGTCAGTTCTGGGGAGGGGCTTGGTAGCTGGACAAGTTTCTTCCAACAATAGCACAACGTGTCCCCCATACAACCAGTAGCTTCCCGCCTTGTCCAGCTCGATTGCTCCAATCCCCGCTCAGTCTTTGCTGCTGACGCTTGTCTCTTGGTCCCTTCGTTTGTGGGCTCGCTAGCGCGAGCCGGAGCTGTGGTCTTTGCAGCAAGTCCACAGGTACCGTATGCAGCGTGCGTACGACGGCGTAACGTATGCCTAAGTTCACGACTCAGTGGCACTTGTCTCCACTACTGGTTTGGTGATTGTTAGTGTGTGCTGGACAGC
This sequence comes from Symbiodinium sp. clade A Y106, assembly GCA_003297005.1. Lineage (NCBI taxonomy): Eukaryota > Dinophyceae > Suessiales > Symbiodiniaceae > Symbiodinium > Symbiodinium sp. clade A. The sequence goes on along the minus strand of BGNK01001301.1, from coordinate 26,216 downwards.
GGGTCCCTTGGGTCAGGAAGCATGATAACAGAAGAAATAAGGGAACGTCACACATTTTGGGTCCCCGACTGTCCAGTGAGGGTGTGCTGTGGAGGCTGCCGGCGCTGTCGTGGAGGGAAGCACAGGGCTTGGGCGGGCTTGGGGCAACAACAACTTAAGGGGGAAAGCTCACTGAGGCCCAGGCAGCCGTTGTGGTGTTGTGGTGTGTGGCTGTTGCTCTCCTTCTCTCGCTCTCTCTCTCTCTCTTCTTCCCCGGGGCATGACGGGTGTCTGACGCCCCTCGGCCGCAAGGGCCCCCCCGTTGTTTATGGGGGCTTTGGAGGAGTCTCTCTTCTTCAACACAGCTCTCTCTTCTTCTGCAGGGCATAGAGGGCGCGCGAGGCCCCCCGGCCACATGGGCCCCCCATTTGTTATGGGGCTTTCGGTAGGGCGTGACGTGAGTATGAGTCCCCCCGATGAAAGTAAAATAATTATCTGGTGCTGCAAAGTCGGGGTNACATGGGCCCCCCATTTGTTATGGGGCTTTCGGTAGGGCGTGACGTGAGTATGAGTCCCCCCGATGAAAGTAAAATAATTATCTGGTGCTGCAAAGTCGGGGTTTCTCAAACTATCAAGAACACATGCATTGGTACATTCGGTGGTTTCTTTCTGTGTTGGTGGGCCCCATGGTTCCCAGACTATTTGATGGTATTCAAAAGCTATATTTGTAATCTCAGGAACTATATTGCTTGCTCGGTTTGCTCCTCAATCTCATTGGGTAGCTTTATGTGCTTGGGGGGATGGCCCCCGCGCTGAGACCCCGCTCCGTTTCAGGCAATCATGTCCTAACAAGCCTGGGCCTCGTTGAGAGAATGAACTGTGGAGCTTGGTGTACGAATGAATGAATCTTCAGATATCCGAATCTGAATGAATAAATAAAGTTGAATACAGAAATAAATGAATCTTGATTTCTTCGATAAGAAAATAATAATAATAAATAATAATAGTGACATGATTCAAGGACTAACGACAGTCACAGTACTGAACCAACTTTCAGACACACTGGCTGACTGGCTTCGCACTTGCAAACTGCACCACCATCGTTTTGGCACTTCGCACAGGAGGTGCTGAGAGGCACAGTGGTTTTAAAAAACCCCGAGGTCTCAGGCTGAGCAACGTGGCTTCACCAGCTCTGCAAAGAAGGGTGTACGTACTTGCTACAGCTCGGCTCATTACCTTGCCATACGATCAGCCGTCCTCGAGACCTTTCGAAATCATGATCCGGCATTCGGAAAATGAACGGCTGACTCACTCGGTGCGGGACTTCTTGGAAGCTTTGCTAGCCCCACTCTCGCGCCGTGTAGGCTTTTGCTTCTTCTCGCCGTCGTCCTTGTCCTTGCCTTTGTGCTTCTTGCGTTTCTTAGCCGATCCTGCCGCCGACGACGGCACCGCTGAATCTTCGGCACTGGCGATGGAAATTGGACCATCACCATCCGCACCATCTCTGCTGCTAGCAGCCCCACTGTCGAACCTCGGCATACAAAAACGAAACAAACAGTGACAAAGACATACAAACCGACAGCCCTACCCTACTTCCAGACCGGACCTCATTCACTACTCATTCGGCACTGTCCATGCATGCAAGTTGCCCTTTTGGCATCGAGCCCATCGAGCGCTTCTTCCCTGCCTGCGGCTCTTCGAACTGTTGGAGCTGGGCCACCAGCTTTCCGGAAATGTTGGCGAGGTCGCGCTTCGTGACACCCAAGGTGGTGCCCATGTACTTGTAGACATCGGCACAAATGAGCTTCTGCTTTCCGGCATGCTTGGCATTCAAGACCACGTCGCAAGCGAGCATGGTGCTAACCGTCAGTGCAACGTCTCCCCGCAGCTCCTCCAAGGAGGGATGATGGGATGATTAAAGAAGATAAAACCGCATGACTCAGCATGACTCCATGACACTACTGAGTAACGAGTGGCATTATCAATGATCGTGAATCGTGCCGTCTATTCTTATATTATATTTTAAAAGACCGGGGCTGTGCAGCCTAGGCATGCTGCTGCTGAGCAGGGTCCTTGACCTGGGCGCACAGCTTCCGAAGCTTCTGCCCATGATCGTTCGCCGGCACTGCCTCCAACATGGAGCCAATCTTTTCCGCCGATCTGCAAGCCTCGGTCACCTCGTTTCGCAACTGCAACAGCAGCTTGGTGTCGGCCTCAACGTCGTCGGAGTTGTCAAACATCCACGTGACATCCTTCATGTCCCAGGCATGTGCGTGTTGCTTCACGGGCCTTCGGACGGACGGGGATGGCCATGAATGGAGTCCCGTTGCGAGCATGCAGCTACATACATACCATGCGGACCATACTGTGGACCATACTACATACACATACTGTCACATACTGCATCTGCATATAGGCTGAGGCTACACACTGTTACATTGTATTGTACGGAATCGTACATGCTTACATACATAATAAGTGCGAGCTCACCACTACTCAAGCTCCCCACTCACGTCGCAAGATCACGCACGGCTCACATGTACTTCAAGGCCAGCTTGTCAAGCTCGGCCACCGATTGCAGGAAGGACTCCACCTGCTCCTCAAGCTGGCCGTCCACCTTCACGCAAAACTCACGGCTCTTCTGCACCGTTGCGGGGTCCAGGAGGTGCCCGTCCACGGATTTTGCTTTGATGTAGATCGGCATGGCCTCAACCAGCTCATCGAAAGAAGCTTCCTCCACCTTCGGAAGACCAGCGCCCAACTCTTTGGCCAAGTTGAGGCTGGCCACAGCAGCTTTGATCTCCGCAGTCTGCGCCGGCAAGGTCTCATTGACTTTGGAAACAACCTCTTCCACGGACATAGTCTGCATCAAGCTGCCAATCCAAGTTTTGCCTGCTGAGGCAACGGAAGCCCGCAAGCGGCCCGTTGCACTCACAACAGCCGGCTCAGGCTGCTGAGCATTGGAACCCGGAGGCTTGAGCGGAGATGTCATCTTGTCCAGCTCGAGATACAAGCCGCACGCATGCTTCAAAAGCCCCGGCTCATCCTCGGAGGTTGCAATCCCCTCGAAGAAGCTCTTCAGCTTCAGGAGAAAATCATACACGGATAGAGCTTCTTTGCACGACGCCGTCATCCCACCGAGGATCTTGGAGAAGGAGCCTCGAGCTGCCAAGGACGATAACAAACCGTAGACTGTTGACTTGACTGACTAGACTAGACTGACTAGACTGACTAGACTTGAGAAAATAAGAATTGAATACGCAGAACTGCAGAACTTACAACAACATTGTTGGTCGACCCCCAGGCTAAATTGCATCCCAAAAGCAAATAGCCGCAAGGCTTTGGAACCACGTCGTGATAGAGTCATCCTGATCGCCCGATTGGAGCCACGAAGATCCGTCAACAGGGCTGGACGCCAAGCGGATAGGAGCTGCCTGGCCGTCCGGGCCAGCTGCCCAGAACTTTCCGATCACTTCATCGGCCGTACGGACAGCCTTCTGCATGTGGGCGCCCTCACAGAGATCTTCTAGCAACTTCACACTGGCACTGAGCTCGTCATGTGCCTCCGTCGCTTCCTTGCTGCCTTCACTGCACTCTGTCAGCTTTTTCACATCCGACAGAAGCCCTCGCAGGTTCGATGAGCATGCATCCCGTTTGCCGTGCATGAGAGTGACGTCCGACTCTTGCATGCCCTTCTCCTCGGCCGCTGTGTAGGCCTCCAGCAAATCTAGCACTGCCACAGCGCTCTGCTTTGCCTGGGAGACCAAAGTTTGGCCTTGCAGGGCTCCCTTGGCCTCGCTGATGACGCGAGGCCAAAGTTGCCTAGGCTTCCTACTGCGCCAAGGCCGCATCATCGCAACCACTTGGGAGTTGAACTATTGACATTGCCACATTGACATTGACAATAGGCAATAGAAGTAGCAGTAGATCTACAGTAGAGTAGAGTACCAGGAGTAGTCAATAGAAGAGCAGTAAAGTCCAGCATACGATTTCCGAGTGGCTTCCACGGTGCCTGTCGCATCAAGACAGCTAGGCAGCTAGACGTGAGCTGTACGAAGTTGCTCCGACCACCTCCTTCATGAAAAGTTTCTTTCCGTTCGGCACACTGGAGCCCTGCTTCTCATAGTCACGGACGTAGATTGCACCCAGCAGCCGTTGCCAATCCGTCAACACCTGGGTGTTGAGTCCAGCCTGGTTGTCAAAGTCCGGCCGCAGTCCCTCAAGACTCGGCGCCCCGGACTTCACGCCGGCCCTGCACAGGGCAGGCAACACACCCAAAACTAAAGAGCGACGAGAACTAGATTGGCTTGCATCCAGTGTCCCGCCTCAAGACTTCAGGGCAATGCACCAAACCGACGGGCGGAGGAGAGTGCACGATGACCTCGTCCAGCTGCTCCACGGTCTTCATGTTCTCAATCCAAGCATACGTGGCACTGCTCTGGGCCCGGAGCAGCAGCTGGTCGACTCTGTCAGCCACATTGAAGATCTCATGGAAACTCCAGATTGGCTTGAACTCCTCGGAGTCCTCACCCTCTTCCGGCCTCTGCACCTTTGTCGGATCGCCGACACTGACCATCCGAAGAAGCCAGCGAGGCCCGCCCTGAACAGGAGGGAACGGGAAATATAGCCAGAGCCTGGGGGTAGATTGTCTTCATGTGCCAATAGCCCATGATAGCCAATACAAAGCTACGAGGACGAAGAACAAATAGGATTTGCATTTTTTACAGTAGTAGTCGTAGTAGAGTAGAGTAGAGTAGAGGAGAGTAGAGTAGAGTAGAGTATGCACGATTAAATCCCGCCTCTGCTGCAACCTTTGAGGCCAGGTAGCTGAGGATAGTTGCCAGGGTGTCTGCATCCATGGCCGGGACTTGGAAAGCTTTCGTGAGCTCAGCGGCAAAATCAGCATTCTGCAGAAGAGGCAGGACCTGCTTGATGCCACGCAGCTTCCCCAGCACTTCATGCACAATCTGGGCATTGTTCGTGACCTCCGTGGCCTCGTTGAGGGCTCTGCGGACTGCCTGAGCCGTCTCGGAACCCTCTTCCAGCGACACTGCCTCTTTCTCCAAGGAAGAGGAAACATCGGCCGCTTTCTTGAACCGCGCCTTGATCTCGGCATCCTTCATCGAGCCCTGCCAGATCAAGCTTGGCTCAAGGCTTTTGATAGCCTGCGTTGCTTTCTTGAGGTTACCCAATTCAGCCGGCATAGCCACTGGTGGCGTCGGCTTGGGCTTGAGCGATGATCCGGATAGCGGCTTCGAGTTCGGCTTGCTCGGCTTGCTCTTAGTCCGCATTCGAGCTTTGGGGGCAGCAAGGCCAAAGTGGGAGGAGCTGCTCTCAACATCATCGTCGCCCTGATTATCACCTTTATTCGTGGCATCATCATCCATGCCCTGGCCCGCCTTGGTCGCCGCAACTTCCTCCTGCAGCAACAGACTCTATCCGCTTTCGCACGTATCATATCACGGCACTAATCAACGACCACCGGCAGCAAACACAGCTGTGAAACGATCATGGTCAGTGAGTCAGTGAGATCAACGAAATCAATGGCACCATGAAGGTCGGTCCATCAGCATCAACTGACAATCTCTAATAACCAATAGTTAATTATTAATTATTAATAATCTTAATCTGAATCTAATAATCAATCACCGATACCATACCGATAGTGAGACTCAGACTTCAGTTCACAACTTCAGAACTTCATGATTCATGATTGAAATTGAAATGTGTGATCAAAAGTGACGCTGAAATCTGTCCTCGTCATTGACTTCCACACTGAGCCCTGCCGCGTTCTTGTTGTGCAACTGGTTGATCTGCTCCCGTGTCATGTCTGCCGCATCCTCCAAGTGCTGGGCCCTGATTTTCGATGCCGCCATCCGTTTGCCAACCCTCAATTCCTTCACCTCGTCCCCGTCTTTCGCCGTGACGACACCCTCGGCTCCGGTGTCGTCGGCCTGGAGCCGCAGGCCTTGCCTGACGAGGAACGCTTTGCGGGCCGCGTCGTTGCGGAAGGTCATTGTAGGGTATTCGTCCTGGCAGAACCTTTTTACCGAACGCCACACCATCGCCTGAGTTGGGAAGCCAAGAATGATCATCGTCGCCGAAGTCATCGTTATCGTCATCGTCGTCATCGCCATCGTCGTTGTCGTCGTCGTCGTCATCGTCTTCGTCGTCGTCATCTCAGATCGGTGGCCCGAATCGCACGTGGCATGTTGCGACAACACGCCCCAGAATTGGCCCATAATTGTACGAATACCCAGAGAGCCCGATACCCGATACCTCTTAATTAAGGAATACGGAATATGATCAATATGGCTTAAATTGTATAGGGCTTCGGGCTTCGTATTATGATTTAAGCTATATTCCGATATTCCGTAATTGAAGGGTATTGACGGTATTGGGCTCTCTGGGTACGTATTTTACCGTATTTTATGTCCTGCTACATCGAAAGCAAGCCGGTCCGAGAGGCTTTGTTGACATCCACATACGTCTCTTCTTTCTTTTCAAGGATCACCTTCAAGTCTGGTTTCTCGTGCCTGTATTTCCGGGTGGGGTACTGGATCTGGAACTCCGCGAATGTTTTTCTCATCCGGTCGAATCTTAGTTCAAAGATGCAGACAAGTTTGACTAGTCGTTTGGGTTAGAATGGGTCTGAAAACGAAAACAAACCAAATCTTTAAACATGAATTTAAGTTTGAATAAATCAAGCCTGGAGGCTTGTCGCGGAAATCAGGGTTGCCATCAAGGTGTGTAATCAATTCGCTGATTCTCATATTTGCGAGGCTGCCTCTCTTCAGGTAGAAGCAGCGCTTACACAAACAAGGCCCGTTGCCGGCTCCGTTCTCCCCAGATTGAAGAACTCCACCAAGGCGGCACTGCCCGCAGGGTTGTCCTCTCAGATACACAACAACTCTCGCCCCACCAACGAAACAGAAGAACACCCATTGCTATGCTCCGGTCAGCTCAGCCCGTGACTCGATCGACTTCGTTCTCCTTTTGCTTGCAAGCCAAGCAAACGAGAACAAGGAGCATTGCTGCTCCGGCTGCACCTGGTGCCCCTGCACTGGCGATGTCCATGGCCGCAGCAAGAAGTTACCGGGACACTGGCAGGACACTGCACAAGGCAAGCACAAACTTCACTCCACTCCGAAGGACCTGACACAAGGACAAACTGCGACGATCTCTTCCTCATAATCGATACAGTCGATACATGATACATAGCCATAGCCCATAGCTGCCATAGCCACATAGCCTTAGCCTACAGCCAGAAGTCAAATAGGAGACAGGAGATTGTACATATCAAAGCCCACACGCAGCTTCAAACTGTCGCTTCGTCCACACACGATGGCTCACGAGTGAGCCTCGAGCTGTCAGCACTTCCGGTATGATTCGGTATGATGCCATCAATGCGGCAACGCATCCAACATGCTGGAATTTGGCATCACCATGTCATCATGAGTCGAAGCTGACACCGCGGATCTGTGACTCAGCCGGCACAAAAACCCCAATGCACAGAAGCAGACTGGATCGGAGAACAAGAACTCTTCCGAGCTCCCTGTTTCACTCTACTCTACCGCAAGTGGATGCTCAACCAAAAGTCTTTTCCTCGTTCGGGTCATAGAGTCAGAAACTCTTTCATCTGTGGCAGGACAAGCACAGCAATACCGCTACCGCATCAATATCTGTTGGGCTACTGGGGGTTCTTACTACTGAAAGCACTTCTGCGGTAATAGTGCCGTGTGCTGCCGGCTGCCCGTGAAGAAAACATCAATATATCATCTCTTCTGAAGCACTGCGGAATCATCCCTGCCTGCTACACACGCAAACCTCGCCGAACGGCGAACTTCCGAAAGCTTGAAGCTCTTAAGCTCAGAATTCAATCAGCAATCCCAAAGGCCAGGGCCAGAAGAGATCTGCGAGCTCGCGGCAGAAGCTCGCACATGGTTTCTGGATCGGGACCGAGACCGAAAGGAGGTCTGCGACTCGGTTTCTGATTCGCTCTCATCGCTTTGACTAGATCCAGAGTCACTCGAGTCACTAGAGACGCAACCAGTGTTGCTCGGCTCGAGGTGCTCCGGAGCAAGCGCCTGCAACAGCGGTCGGCCCTGCCCAGCAGGAAGGGCCCATACCATCAAGGAGAACATGGCAGCCATCATCACGCTGACTGTCATGGCATTTCCTTCGGGCAAGCAGCGAACAGCAGAACAACAAGTCATGCAGCTAGGCTACTATGCACATGGTTCTAGTCGAACCGCTTGTTTGGGCCCATGTGGCCAAAAAATGGCCCTGGTAGCACGTGCCGTTTAGCGGGGCAGGTCCTGGCATGGTTTCGTTACGCAGGGAGCGCCCAGGTCCCTAAATTTTCTGAAAATTTAGAGGCCTGGGTCCTGGTTGCTGTTTCGCATCTGAGTCTGGCAACTGCTGTTAACAAACTGTTCAATAAAACCTCCCAGAGCCTTCCTAAGCCCTTCCCAAATGAATCAAATCTTTGAAATGAGTCAAATCCCAATGAATTACGAACTTGCGACTTACGAATCTCATGAAGCTGAGGCGGGTCCTGCAAGCTTGTTCATCGTTGCATAGTCACCAGCATGGAATTGAAAACGGGCAGGATCCAAGCCCTGCAGTGCGAACAGTTCCTGCAGGCACCGCAAATACTCTGATCCTGACTCGGCTATGCAGTGCGGTTGTGTCCTCCCCACAAAGAAGGCGGTCGTGCTGAAAGCTCCAGAATTTGTTTCGTGTTGTCACCGAGCCACATTTCCCAAATCGGGACACTGCTTCCCTTGCCAAACTTCCTTGGCAAAACGTTGCATTGATCACATGCACTGCAGACTGTAAGCAGACAGCATCACACGGAGTGTGCTTAAGCAACACCACACCACAGCGCACATACGTTCCAACCCAGTCAATGTCAATCGCTGAAAGCTCTTGGGGCCCTGCTGGCCACGTCCAACACATATCTCTGCTGTTTCGGTTGTCCATGTCTGCCCTGCACAAGCAGCCATGAGAATCACCACTCATGCCGGACGCATGCCGCACATGCCTGCATTGTAACCACCTACAGACGCAGACAGACTCCATCCTTCTGTCCGTGTGTGTGTGTAAGTGTGTAAGTGTACAGTGTCAGTGTAAGTGTAAGCTGTAAGCGGTCTAAGTCTAAGTGTAAGTGATGATTCAGTGATGATACGGTATGGTCGGTATGGTATGGTTCGGATTCGATTACGGCATGTGACACCTTGTGCATTGTGGTCTGGTGTGTGTGACAGGATGTGAGTGATGTGATGTCTGAACCATATAAAACATAAAACTCATATAACAATATATCTCCTGTACGGCCTGTATGTTGACTTGATGCAGCATCAGTCATCAGACACCGTAAAACGTGCCAACGACTGATAAAGATATATTCATATATAGTGTGATGTAATCATAGTAAGATTCAGCATGGTGCGGTATCATTATATGTCTCCATTATGTGACGTGTGTCAAGTTATAGTGATAAAATAAGCTATAAGTTGTATATTATATAATTATATAATTATATAATTATATCATTATATAACGTAACTAAATATATAATCGTACTGTATTCCGGACACAGCTTGTAAACAGTCAGGAGCGGTTTGGACGGTTTCAGACTATTATGGTTTTGTCTGGCATTTCCAGAAACTGAACAAACGGTTTTAAACGGTCCGAAACGGTTTTTGAACATGGCCTGTTTGGCATCCAGGAATCATCCATAACAGTCCAGAACGGTTTGAACGGTTTTGGACTGTTTGAGTCTGGGCCTCTTGGCTCCATTCGAGCTTGATCTCAAACCCACTCTTAAGTTATAAGTAGTTGTAACTTATAAGTTATAAGTTAGAAGTTAGAAGTTATAATTTATGGCAAGTTATGGTAATGCAGCTAGTAATGCAGCAATGCCAGGCCACTAGTTGAAAGACATACGAGTACACTCAGCTTGCATCTGCGACTCGACTCACCCCCTGCTGTACCCCTGCTACCAGCTACTCAGGCACCTGTATCTTCATCCACATCAGGTTCAGCACCATCCTCTCCCGCATAGTCAAGGAGCTCACAGCAGTGGCTGGCAAATCTCCCGTGTAAGGCTCGTCTCCTCAGCAAAGGAGTTAGGTTTGTTTGCCCACCACAGTCGTCCAACACACTCTCTTTGAATCTCAGTCAGTCTCTTTATGTGAGCATGATATGGCCCATATGGCATAAAATGTGAGCTGCCAGGCCTGGCCACATGCCAAGCTCCTCCTGCCACTGCGCCAGCTCTTTCACAGACTTCTCCGAGAGCTGCCTGGATCGCTTCTCCTCTGAGGCCAGGTTTCTGAGCACCCATGCAGGGGTTTCGCGTGCCCTAATTCCAGCCACCGAAAGGTTCTGAAACCGTTTAAAACCGTTTGGGACCGTTTCTGCAAGCACTCCATCCCCAAAAACGTTCCAGAGCTATATTTGCAGGGCATTGGGGGGCCCATGGGGGAAACACGTGCGACCCACCACGCGGGAACGGGTCTGCCTCTAGAACACCGCGTGGTCAAACCCAGGTCCTGCTGCATGCTGCCCACACAAACACTCGGCGGAGAACCCAATTGGTCATGGACCCAGTCCACAACTTGTGAGATGGTACTTGGGCTATGCACCGAAGATAGGAAATCTCCGAAGAACTGCATCATGCTCTGAAAGCTGGCCCAGTCAATCAATGATTCTTGTGCCCCGAGCACATAAAGTCGCAGTCGACACTGCGGGCTGCCGAAGTCCCTGCTCCTGGCCGGGGAATCAATCGGACGATTTGATACCTATAAACCCATACACACACACTCTCTCTCTTTCTCTCTCTGCAAACTGAACGAAGCACATAAGTACATAAGCAGTGTTTGGAATTGGAGCTAAACGAAACCGCCAGTCTCCTGACAAGCATGTGCCCCACATGGTACCGAGTCGGGATCTTGTTGATGCCAAAGATCTCAACATCGCCGGACTCATCATCGTGAAGCTCCCCGGTGCAGAAGTAGTCGAAGGGAGTCTGCCCAGGAAGTTAATCATGGCTCACACAAATGCAAGATGTTTGGTCAAAGATTGTGACATATGACTGCGCCCAGCATCATCAAGGCACTTTCTTGCTTGCTCTCATTGCTCTCTGGCTTTTTGAACTTCCCACTTGTGCTGGCCACCTTTGGTGTCCAGTATCGTGGCACACAATTTCAGCTGCTGCTGCCGCACATCAGTAACTGGTCATGAGCTGTAAGTAAACTTTATGTTTTAACACTCTTATGACTCTTATAAGACATCATTGACATCATTGCTAGCTACCCCATACTGCGACATGTATCGTATGACTTTGCACTCGACACAGATTGTGTTATACTGAAGGTATTCAAGTACAGTTATAGTGCGAAATATGTTGAGCATGGAAAAAATTTGGGATGCTTCCTTCTCACACAATCATTGCCCGATCAGTTGAACCCGTTACATTGATGGAATTCGGTGATGCCAAGCGACATCGGTTACATTAAAGTAAGTGTTGTAAGTTAAAGTTGGAAGTTAGTCATAGTCGTTATGTCGTTTTAGTCTAAAAGTTATAGTTATACTAACTTATAGGCTTATAGGCTTATAGGCCCATAGTTAGCTAAGGTTAGCTATGGTATGGTCCATGGTTTCTATTTAGAGTAGTCTTGCTAGTAGTATACTGTATACTACCGTCAGAGCGATGCATGCCACCTAGGGGCCGGTCCGGATGTGGAGCCTTTGCAAAAAACGGTGCTGACCTTTATCATTTATCAGCTGGCCTACGACTTTGTTCCTACAAGCACGCAGCATTCACCGGCTAGCGAACAGCTGATGAGGCAGCTTCGGACCTCAGGACAGACCTGAGATGCTCTGCAGCAGAAATGACCTGCTGGTCCGCATTGGCACTTTGTGCTATGCGGCTCATTGCTTCCACAGCCTGAACTTTTCTGGCATCGGCGGCAGCAGGATCTGCATCAATAAAATGCACCACACATGTTGCATGCATGTACCGGGATGGCCTTCTTTCGTTCCAGAAATATGAAAATCGGCTGGCACCTTTCGCAATCTTTTGGCCACAGTGGTAGCAAACACTCCTGCACGTAGGCGCTACCGAACCCTCATCAAAACCAATCTGCCGCACGAAATACGTTCCTCCGCGAACATGAGTTTCCGCGAGCTGCTGCCGTCTCAAGTGATCCGCACGGAGTTCAACCTCAGCTTCCCTCAACACAGCAGCTTCATCCACAGCTGCCGCATTCGGCATAGCAATTGCTTCTGCTTCGTCGTCGTCGGCATATTCAGCAGGTCTTCTGTCTTCGTCGGAGTCAGAAGAAAGAGCAGAATCATCCCGAGAGGGATCTGATTGGCTAGACGAGTCAGATGAAGAACTAGAACTAGAACTTGAAGAGGAAGCTACCTGACGTCTGCCCCTGCCACCGCGCCCTCGACCGTGACCCCTAGCTTTAGCCCTGGCTCTAGGGTTGGTTGGAGGATTCCTTGGTTACCTCTTCCTCTTGGTCTTGGCATGTTGCAAGCCAAATGGAAGCTCAACTTTCTGCTTGGCCGCTGGTGTCACCGAAGTCTGCAAGCTTACACTGCCGGAGCTGCCTGTGACTGTCACTTCCAATCGTTCGATGCTCCACAAGCCAGCCTCCAAGATGTAGTCAAGAATGTCGACTGCAACTGTCTCCAAATTGCCATTGCACTGCACTGCCAGCAATCGAAACACTTCGTACGAAGTTGAAAACGCAGGCAAAGCCTGCAAAGCCTCTTCAGAAGAGGCACCCGCACGGCCCGCACACAGCTGGGTCAAAGAGAACTTGCCGTAATTCCCTGGTTCCTGGCCTTGTCCGCTGGGCCAGGCTTTCACAAGAACCTGCTGCAATGGCCTGCGGCAATGAACCCCCAGAAAGAAATAACCCTCCAGGCTCTCCGTACTTTCGAGCGTACCTTCGGAAACAGTGCTGGGAAACACCGGTCGCAGCTTCACCAAGCTTCCTGCAAAAAGGCATCGATCCGTGCAGAATTTTGCAAACATGCGTGCCAGCTTCGTTGCTGTGGGATGGAAAGCTTCACTTGTAGCACAGTAACCATAAAGACTTTTGCAATGCGGAGCAGTGACATCGGACTCTGTGGCCACTGGGTGTTCGTGCTCCAAACTCGCATGCAAGCAAGCATTCACAGCATCGTCAACAGTCGCCTGGGGTGTCTCGAACTCAATGCGGTCCCGAGCTATTGCTCCATCCTTGTCCTGCAGCCCCAACCCATAGAAATTCCAAAAGCTATGCTCCGCCTGGTCGTCGTTGCTTTGCACCAGTCGCTTTGCTGACACACGCTTGCGGAAACGATGGCCTGGGAGTAATTACCCAGAAATCACAGAGTTGTCATTTTTGGCTGTTTCGTCTTGCGAATAGCATTAGCATTGCCTAATCGCCCAAACTTAGCCAATCTCACGAATAGGCATATGGTGGCATACAAAAATAACGTCGTACCTACACACCCTACGAATTGGGCCAAAATTCCGTTAAGTTGCGAAGTATCGGGATATTAAGCATGTAAAGGGCGCTACCGCTAGCACCAGCCGCTGCTTACATCTCAGAACTCCGCTCATACTCATACTAGACATAGATACAATGGTATGGTATGATATGGTGATACTCAGTGATAGTCATATGAATCATATGATGACATGATCGGCTATATTAGATGATGAATTAAGCTAGATGAGATTGAAACGCCCTTTGATGTCAATATGCCAGTCTGTGATCTAAGAACCTAGTATTATGAACGGTATGGACCAATGGACCAATGGATATAGACGTGACATAGACCTAGACATTGACATATGAAGTAACATAAGTGACTCAGTGACCAGTGACGTGACATAAGTTAACACAAGTGACATAGGCATAGGACATGACATAAACCATAGACTCTTAGACAGACGGACAGACGGATAGAGCCCAACATTGTCAGGAAAAACTGTTGCCCGACCTGCGACGAGTTCCAGCTGCTCTGCTGACAGGGCATCTGCTGGCAGATGACCACCACCTTCCTGGGCGACACCCTCCGATGCAAGGTCCAATCTATCTCCAGCATGCAGCCCACGTGTTGCCAGCTCCTCACGGCAAGACTGTTCATATTCTGAATCGATTTTGAACTTCTGCTGCTCTTCGGAAGGCAGGTGTCTCCACTGCCTGCCCCACTGCCGAGAACGACGCCTGAACTCATCCTTAGGCAACTTCTTCTGGCACTCTTTCAGATTCTGCCGGAAATACACATTCCAGGCACTGAGCTTTCTGGGGTTCACAGACGCTGCCTTACGAAGTCTCTGCTTGTGGTTCAAGCTGCGCCAACCGGCACGTTTGGGGCCGGTGCCAATCCTCCGCATCATCTGGGCAATTCTCGTCTTTGCCGGCATGACAAGGTCATGCACCAACGACTTTCCGTAAGCATGTTCCGAAGCCAATGTTTTCAGGACCGAGGTCTCCGCTGCAGCTGGTGTGGCTTTGGCTTTGCCGCGCCATGAATGCAGGTTGAACTGATTCTGCCCGTGCAAGTTCTCCACTGTGTCTGAAGCAAGGGGGCAAAATACTGAAATAGCAAGCAATTTCTTCTGGACTTCGTCAATAAAGGCCGCCCTTTGACCCGGGTCGAGGCTCTGCAGGTTTTCGAGGTTGGCAGACAATAGCAGGCTGGAGAATGCTCCGTCTACACATTGAGGGCATTTCCGAAGGGTCTTAAAACTCTCGTCCCACAGCACACAGAAGTCCGTCTCGTTCTTCGTCAGCAGCTGGAACAAGTTCCAAGGAAAGCATTTGGCTGGGAGGCAGAAGCGCCTCCATGTGTCGGTCAGCCCAAACACCGTGAGCTGGAAGCATGTCTTGGCCATATCTGTGTCTGCAGGACCAGAAAAGTTGCGGCAGTATGTTGTCAGATCTTCATCTCGTATGTTGTGAAGAAATGCCCTGAGTGTCTGGACACCCAGGTCTCCAGATGCCCAGGCCAAAAAGGTCGTCTTTGACGCTTCCTTCAGATCTCGCAGACTCTCGCCTGGCTGAATGTCCCGGTATCGCAACTTCTTGAGAATAGTAGTTCTCCGGAGCATTTTGTTCGTGATGGCGTCTAAAGGCTGCAGCAGAAAGTCTACAATGCAAACCGTGGTTTCCAAGTCCTCCTTTTGGAATGCTTCTGTGACCAATCTTTGCCGCTTCGCATTTGCCTCCGCGAATGATGGATCTCGATCCAAAAGGTCTTCGACCGTACGGCTCAATTCTGTGGTGTCAGCTTCAGCCTCTGCTGCCTGTCGCAACGCCTCGATTGCCTCCAGAATCCGGTCGGATTGTCCTTAGTTGGGACAAGAGGCCCAAGCAATATGGCACGATTAACCCGCTAGTCCTTGCAGACGGGACACCTTGCATGGTCGGCATGGCCTCCAAAGTCCGCGGAAGGATTCGATGAAAAAAGCAGCCTTCCCGAACGAAGTTGCAGGCCTCCGTGCAGTGCTTCCACCTGTATAACAGAGGCACAGTCATATAGGCAAACATCTCGCCAAAAGATGCCAGCAAACTCGTCTTTGCTTGGTCTTTGCTGGCACAGCAAGAAGGGCCGATGCAAAAATGAGTTATGGTCTCACTGCGAGGGTTGCCATTGTCTTTGAGCAGATGGCGGTGGATGGCCTTGAGATGTCTCGAAATCTTCCCGGGCTTGACTCGTCCAGCATGACCTTGATCCGAATGCAGTTTCAGATGATCAATTGTCAGCTGCTTCCAGACCCTAGCTTCTGCAGGCATTTCCGACACTGGCAGGTACTCAAAAAAAAAGAGTCACAGACGACTTTTGCCATCGCTGCTTGGAACGGTTGACGGAAATTGTGGGACTCGAATAAGTGCCCCAGCTGAACTAAATTCGGCCAGAAGCCTGGCACCCCTAGGGCCACTGTTCGTCTTGTCAAAGCAGCTTGGTGCACCAGACAATGCACCTGTATCACCATAGTCGACGCAGGTTGGTCGTCGCAGATTTGCTTGCTCGCTTGAACGCTTTCATGAGCAAGAATACGAACAAGCGAGTCATTTGCCTTGAGGGCATCCGAAATAAATATGAGCACATGACTCTTCACGAATCTGAACAGGTCTCGAACGATGCCCCACTTCTGCAATCGTTGGCCCGCAATCCCACAGAAGCTGAGAAGCCAGGACCGAAACGCTCGGTAAATGGCTTCTGTGTTGGCACGCGGCAATGCGACTAGAGGCTGGTGCAGTAGAAACCAGGTCGGTGCAAAATCCTCTGATAAGCCATCTGAAACATCCTTGAACACGATATGATGCTGAATGTTGGACATTACGCTGCGGATATCCGACGAACCGCGCAAGCCATCTCCCAGTTTGATGTTAGTATCATCCAGGATATTCAGTGACAGGACGAACTGAATTGTAGGGATGTTTTCCGCATCTGCTGCTGCTGACTCCCCTTGGCCATTCGCATCAGCAACATCGCCAAGAAATAGTTTTTTTACAGCAGACACAAGGCTGGAGAAGTAGAGCCACACGGCCCGCCGCCGATTCTTGTCTGTCCACTCCCACTGCTGCACAACTTCAGTTGGGTTCCACCACAATGTGCGAGACGCCAGATTGGTGGAAAAGTACGTATGTTGGAAATCTGCAGTCTGATTGCTCCCGTCGTTTTCCAGAAATTCCTCACGCATCTTCTTCCTCTGACGGCTCAGCAGTGAGCGCACCCGTGCCTTTGCCGTCTGTTGCTGTCGCCTCAGCTTGAGCAGTTCAGCCGCAGCCGCATCAGCCTGCCGCTCATCACCCTCGGAATCCAATCCGGCCGACTGTTCTCCGCTGCCAGATCGGCTGGGCTGCTCCTCACTGCTACTCGGCTCTGACGACCCGACTTGGGCGGCTCCAGGTCCTACGTTTGACCACAGATCAGACAATGGCATGAAGAGCACCGCGACCGCCCCAACCAGTAGAGCCAGTCGCAAGGCTTTCCCCATTTAAATTGCCGATGATGACGAGACTACCCTCCGATTCGTATTCCACTATGTGACTATGTGACTATGACTGACTATGTCTGACGGCTTGAAGAACCGACAAACAGCTACTGGATATGGTGCTGTTTGACTTCTTGTCTGCTGTCTGTCTGCCTGGTACTGGCCTAGAGCTCTTGTTTCCAGCTACAAGGCTACGCTTACACGACAGCCTGTGATTCCAGACTTCCCAAACACAATCTTTGTTTCAAGGAGCTCGCTGCATGGCTACGTGGCAGTTTCACACCGACGTGCTCGCTCCCTCCCTGGCCTTGTACATGTCAAAGAAGGCTCCCTTGCACTGCCGTGGCCATGGGCGGATGAATGTGGGAACCTCGCAGGAAGAGTAGAGTCAATTGCATTCTTGCTTTGCCTGGCTGTGGGGCGCTTGGGTTACAGCGCCCACCTACCCAAGCAAGTAACCAACCAACCTAACAAACAAACAACCAACCAGTCCATGCCCGTCCACCCACCCACAGTTTATCCAATTCACTTCGCCCCCCCCCCCCCNTCCCCCCCCCCCCCCACTGTCTGTAATGATTTAATGAAACTAAACTAGACTAAACTAAACTTCCGTCTACCTGGCTCCCGGCTCGTGTTCGGGTGCATCGGTGTATCTGTATCCTGTATCCCTATTTCTCTCTATGTCACTGCAGTACACTGCGCTGAACTGCACTGAATTCGCTCACTCACTCTCTCACTCTCTCACACTCTCAGTGTCTCTCAGACTCTCTCACTCACTCATTCACAGATTCTGCACACGCTCGCTGCTCCCTCTGTCTTACTGTTTCTTTCTCCCTCTACAGCCCCCTCTCTTCGCAACCATTAGTCAGAGTCAGAGTCATCTGAATGCTAAAATGTTGTCCCAATCCACAGAACTTGAAGTAGAACACAGCACACTTCAGAACACTGCAAAACGTCTTGTGCCGCAACAAGGTGGCACAGCCGCAAGCTGATCCGGTTGTGTCTTCAATGCATCGCTGCATCACGCAAACCGAAATTGGCCCGCCTGTTCCAACAGGAAGGTCTTCGGGGTCCGGTCCCTGACGTGCCTGCACATCTCCACGACGGGCCGGCTGCGGTCATCCAATTGGAATGGAGCGTAATTATCCGCCCACCGTTTCGAGCTCAATGACGAAAACGGGGTGCAGGGCGGACCTGCTGCATACAGGTCCTGTGGAGCAGTTGTGCCACAGCCCCCGCCTATGTTCGGGAATCCCGGACCCTCAAAAAGTTTCAACTCCTATTCGAAGCTGCACTTTGCATACCGCTTGACTTAGCAGTAGCACAAAGCACTGACACACACACACACACACACTCACTCACACACACACACAGTTAAACAGCAAAGGGCACAGCAATCCTCGGTTTCTCCTGCCAAATCCACCGGATCACAAACGGCATTATGAACACAGCAGTGGCCACCGCTGTGGTGGCCGCAGCAATCAACGAACAAGTGCTCGCCTGAGCCGCAGGCAAGCTTCCCAACGAATTCTTGCAGACTCTCGACTCTCGCTACCATAAGCCAGCGATTACACTCACCTCCGCATCCGTGGGTTATCACCACAAGCTGCCAGCTGCCTACGCTTTGTCTTACTCGTCTTGCCTACTCTTCGCACCCTGCCACTGCCAGTTTGAAACAATCAACTTTCGGCCGAACGGCAGTCGTAGTAGCGCTGCAAGAAATTCCGTGCAGCCTTCGAAGATTCGGAAGCACCCACCTCCCGATAGTCTGTGCCCAAGACTTGGCACAAGTCTGACCTGACGAGACGTAGTGGAGGAAAGGTTGGCGACTCACTGACAGTCTCACCTGATTATTTCGCCTTTTGAGTAGGGACCGTAGGGAAGCTGAAACCCTGAATTCTGAATGCCGCGGCCCTCGCTACGAGACATGACTGTGACATGACTCACTGGCACGCCCATGGCAACCAATCAAGGCTGGGGCATACAGTAGTTCAATGTGCCGGCGCCAGTGCAGTCGGATGCAATGATGTACCTGAGACGCTGTAGGTGGTCTATAGGGCTTAGGAAGGGTCAGGGAGCCAGGGGTCAGGATTCAGGATGTTGAAGTTCAGGGCGGCTAGTTGAGGAAAGCGTTGGGGCCCCGAGAACGCTGCTTGTGACGGGATCGCTTGCATCATTTCTGAAGCTCGTGAACAGCAATCTGGCAATTCCATGCACGAAACCGCAGAAATAACTTTGAAAGAACTGCAATGTTGAAATGATTCGAAATGACACAAAGCCTGAAAGACTGGTCCCAACTTCAATCTTGCAGGGCTGCAGGGCTGAAGACGAAATTGACTAGAAACCGTCTCTCCCAGGCAGCACTTACTCGCTTGCACCCGCCCACACTTGCCCTGCCATGCCTCTCAATATACCCCTAAAGTGCAGCTTGAAAACTTGTCTCGACCGTTCGGCGGAACGAACTGGTTCGGCTGAAGTCCGGAGGTTTGCAAGTAGAGCTCGGCGCTTCGGAACATTGTAGGAACAGAATCCGTCGTTTCATCCATTGAAATGTCACCCTCTTCGGAAGCCTCTTCTTCTGAAATTCGAGAGGTTAACAGGGAACCACTGCCTTCACTGTCACTGTCCGCAGCCACCCCGCCATCCGAATCTATGCTTGCAGAGCCACCGTGGTCCTGTATCGGCCGGCGGCAATGGAATGTAGAGGATGGCTACATGCTACGATGTGACGATGTCATGTCACATGTCATATGTATCTCAAATTTGCAAACACGCTCGGCTCCGGCATTTCCTTACAGATTGGCGGTCCTGCGACTTTCTTGCGAAACTTGCGACGGCGCCAAGGATCCCATGGCTCTCATCTGATAGGTGCTGCATTTTACAGCTATATGTAGGCTATGTAAGTTATGTAAGTCACTATGTCATGTTCAGAATTCTTCCAACAGGCGGCAGGTTTGTATGGTGTGGGTTTAGTGGCCCCTAATCACGAAAAGCTGGGAAAGCTGAGATCAATGAGTGCGCCTGCAGGGCCGCAGTATGTGCGGCTCAAGCTTTATGATGCCTGCGAGGTTCACAGGAGCACCTTCGACCACAAGCGCGAACCGATACATCCGATCTCACAGCTTGTACAACTCTAACCTGGCAGCAGAACAACACAATTCCAATAATGGTTTCGGAAAATATCGAAATAGTTTCTGAACATAGTCGAATGGTTCGGGAAAGCTGCCCCTCTTGGAACACAAGCCCCATCTTAAACAAACAACCGGCTTTTCCAACACATGCAACTGGAATAAATCAGCTCTGTCGGGCACGCAAGCAAAACATGTAATTCAAGATGATGTGTAGATGATCCCGACCTGAGCTGTTTACTCCTTACAGTCGACCGCTCCACGGTCAAACGTGACTCATGTTGGCTGAGGCTTTGTTTTAAGAGAGTCAAAAAAAAGACAACTCAAAGATCCTGGTCCCCCTAAGCAGCCAACAGGTCCTTGCAGTTCCAGTGCTACATGACTCTATGTTTGCAGGGAACAGGCACAAGGAGGAGCCTAGGCAGAACAGACCGNATCCTGGTCCCCCTAAGCAGCCAACAGGTCCTTGCAGTTCCAGTGCTACATGACTCTATGTTTGCAGGGAACAGGCACAAGGAGGAGCCTAGGCAGAACAGACCGGTTCATTAAGCTAGGTACCACTCGGGGGCAATGTCGGGTCCCCCGCATCACAGAGTCGCTGCGTTGAAAAAGGTCTCGGTTCCTAGCATAGCTACGGATCTGCTTTGCAAGAGGACTTTGGCACAGGAGGCTCAGTCAACACAGCTCACACGTACAAAGTAACATATGCATGGGACAAGAGAACTCCGTCCCCCCTATGCGGCCAACAGGTCCTTTGCGGCTTCAGTTCTACACGACTCTACGCTGCAGGGAAAGGGCACAAGGAGGAGCTAAAGCAAAAACACAAAGCTCTAAGTACCATTGCACACAAGGTTGGGTCCCCCGCAGCACAGAGGCTTTGCGTTAAAAAGGGTCTCGACTCCTAGTCTAGCGACGGGTCTGCTTGCAAGAGGACTTTGGCACAGGAGGCTCGTTCAACACACAGCACACACCTAGAAAGTAAGAACATGATCGAAAAACCAGAAGGTATCACGTCCCCCGTTGAGTTCACGCTTCACTGGCTCTCAGATGCTCTTGCGGCGGATCGTGTAGTAGAGCACTGCTTTTCTCCCCCGCTCACGGCTTCTGCTCTGCCATGTGGATGGCGAGCAGACGACGGCGTCGGTGNCACGCTTCACTGGCTCTCAGATGCTCTTGCGGCGGATCGTGTAGTAGAGCACTGCTTTTCTCCCCCGCTCACGGCTTCTGCTCTGCCATGTGGATGGCGAGCAGACGACGGCGTCGGTGGCTGCCCTTCGACCCTTCTGAGTCGTCCCCCGGCCCGGGGCTCCTCGGGCGTCTGGTCCCCCACGTTCTTGGCGAAGGAGGTGCATGGACACGTCGTTGGTCCCCCAGTCCATGATGTCGGTCAGCGTGCCACCAGCGTTCACCTGCTTCCGTCCCCGGTTGGCCTTGTTCCTCCGCTGGAATCAGTCTTGAAGTCCCCCGCACCAGGTTCATGGCTGCCTCCTGGATTGTCGGCAGGAAGGACGTCGGGTAGGTTGGCAACTCCCCCAGGATAGCGTGGATGCTATCGACTGCCTGAGTCCATGCGGGTATCTGTTCCGCCGCAGCCATGAGGGGGTTTTCGTTTCCCCCGCTGTTTTGTGCTAGGACGTCAGAGGGGTGTGCTAGGGTCTCCCCGACGATCAGCACTTCCAAGGCATCGCCAACTGCAACCAGCCGTGCCCATATACTCCCCCGCGCTGAGCCATCCAGGATGGCGTTAAGTACTTCACGTAGAGGTGACAGTATGGACGGCAGCTGCAGGTGTAGGGTGATGTCCCCCGGCAAGAGGGATTCGNGTAGAGGTGACAGTATGGACGGCAGCTGCAGGTGTAGGGTGATGTCCCCCGGCAAGAGGGATTCGAGCCATCGCACTACATCAGCTACCATGGGAGCTACTGTTGCATATGTGATGCACCGTGTATCTGTTGTCAGCTGGGCACGGCCTATGTTGCGCAGCGCCTGGGCAGCTTTCAAGGCCTCCGTTCGGATGGTCGCTACGCTGGCCCCCGGGTGGCTACTGCTTTGTCCCCCGCCAGCTGCGACATCTGAGACAGCACTCGGCAGCAGCATGTCGTCCATAGCGTCAAGCTCAGCTCCGGTTTGACTGTCGACTACTGGTCGGCGAGGGCTGAGGTGGCTCGGTCCACTATGGTGGCTCCCTGGCTGTCGTCATAGTTGTCTGCCAGACGGCGGATGGCGACAAGGTGTTGTTCGACCCGTTGCCAGGATCGCAGCTTCTCTGCTTGTGGTTGCGGTGGTTCCTGTTGTGTTTGCTTGCTTGGCGGGGCTGCGTGTGGCTCCCCGCCGCTCGGGTTGTGGCTGGGGTTGTCAGTCGAGGCTGCGGCAGTGGTGTGTTGCGACGGGCTGTCCAGCTGGGTGGATGCTGGTATCTTGTTGTGGCTGAAGAGCTGTGTCTACATTAGAGATGACGGGTCCTTGTCGTCACTGGGTGGGGTCTGCTTGCTGTCGGGGGCAGAGCTGGGTTGAGGGCGCCTTCCGATGGTTCGCCCGTCGTGTAATGCTGCAGCTAGCGGCGTGGCTGTCGGCGGTGGCTGTGTGGCTTGGGTGTTTGGGATTGCCGCTCCTGCTTGTCTGCCGCGCAATGGTCTTGTGTCAACGAAAGCGGCCTGTGTTGGGGGGGTGCTTGTCGGTGGTATGCTGTCCGTCTGGGTTGCTGCTGGTATGGGGTGTTGCGACTGTGGCTGGGCAGGCGTGGGGTAGTAGCTGCGTGGTGCTTCGTGGGAGCTGCTCGCTCCGTTGTCTGTCGCGGTGGGTCGTGCTGGTTCCTCGGGTATGCTGGGGAGTCGTTGCTTCTTCCCCCGAGTCAGTCACTCAGAGTTTGGGGGCGGTGGGTTGGCACGGGGGGGGCTGTCCGCAGACGTCGGATCTCCGCGGAGGTGGTCTGCTCGAGGAACTCGACCCGTATGTTCCAGACTCCGTCGGTTTCCTCGAAAAGCAGCTTGTCCCCCCGGCCCTAGCAACATCGCGTTGCGCCTCTGTGACGATGAAAAACCAGTGTGTTGCGGTGAGGGGTGCCCATCGCCCTTGGAGCCCAATCGTGAAGACGGGGGCTGTGTTGCTGGGCCCTTCGGCCCCCTGTCGGACCTGTCTTGGTCGCCCCCACTTCGGATCGGGGCCATTGGGGCGTGGGCTTACGACGAGCTGCCAGCAGCCATGGGAAAGTTGTGTGACCGTCCCCACACTGGCATCCGATAGAGGAACTTCCGGGGGGAGGTCGTCGTATGCAGCTGCAAAGTCGCCCGCTTGCGTGTCGTACCAGTCTTGCATGAGCTAGTCTTCTCATGGGGGATGGGCGTTGTCGTGGCTGTAGTCGCGGGGGTCCCGGCTTTCCCCCGGTGGAGGTTGCTGTGTTGTGTCGTGGTGTGCCGGATCGGCAGCTGCGCTTTCTTTCCCATTCGGGTGTCTGGGGCCGCAGCTTCTGGGGTCGTCACGTCTGCTGTCGTGGGATCGTGTGTGGCACTGCTGGCTGGGTCCGTTGGCTGGCTGGTCATGGGGAGCAGGGTTTGCGGCATGAGGTTGGTGTGTGCTGTCTTGGNGATTTCTTTCCAATTCGGGTGTCTGGGGACGCAGCTTCTGGGGTCGTCACGTCTGATGTCGTGGGATCGTGTGTGGCACTGCTGGCTGGGTCCGTTGGCTGGCTGGGCCTGGGGCGCAGGGTTTGCGGCATGAGGTTGGTGTGTGCTGTCTTGGGGGGGGGTGTTGCTGTTGTGCCGCTGTGGTCTGCAGCGGTGCCAGGGGTTGCTGTTGTTCGTGGAGGCTGTGGTTGGTAGAGGAGTCCCCAGCCGGGGCCTTCTTGGGGCTGCGGTGGAGGTCGCTGTTGGGGGTTCCCCCACTTGTTGTGTTGCTTGTACACGTATTTTCATGGCTTTGTTCTCCACTCGCTGGCTGCCGTGTCCCTCGCTTTTGCGAGGCCTGTCGTCGTGCGTGCTGTCGTCTGTGCTTGTGGAGTGCTGCCCCCCCCCTGCGGTGGGGCGGGCTCGGCCTGTGCTGGGGCATTCAGGGGCTGCGGGTCCACTGCGGCTGCGGCTTGTGCTGTTTGAGGGGGGTCCTGGTCGTTGCAGGTGTCCTGTTGTCCTGTGCTCGGTTACAGGTTACGGTCGGAGGCGAGGACGTCGCATCGTCTTGTTTGTCGTCGTCGGGCCTTGTGCTTGGTTTGGCATCAGATTTTCGATCTGAGCCTGGTTCCCGCTGCTCCACGGGACATCAAACCTCGCAACAAACTGTTCTTCCATCGCTGCCCAGGCTTGGCGGTCCGCTGTTTGCTCTTGCCATGCTTCACCAGCGATCGCCGCGATCTGCCGCTCAATGTCCAGGTGAGGGTTAAAACGTCCCCCATGCCGGTGGCCTCCCCAAGAACGTGGGATGGTCTGTTCAACTCGCCACCAGCGTAGGTTTCTCCACCTCATCATGTCGGCGGCCACAGGGTCCCCCCTGCAGGCGTGCCCANGCCTCCCCAAGAACGTGGGATGGTCTGTTCAACTCGCCACCAGCGTAGGTTTCTCCACCTCATCATGTCGGCGGCCACAGGGTCCCCCCTGCAGGCGTGCCCAGCAAGGCCCCAAATCATACGGAGAATGTACGTACTCCAGCGTTCGATCTTGCAGCGGTGGAGCATCGACCGCGTCCCCCGCATGCTGCGGGTATGCCAATCTGCCCAGAGTTCCCCGACGGGTCGGGGCTGTTTGAGCATGGCGCGGGC